>JAIPRM010003579.1:0-25630 GCA_025469315.1 Stegophylla sp. TES_Ste_2020
GGGTGTGATTCCGGTTCTATAGAGATACTGATCGAAACTTTCGGACAAGTATTTCTATACGAAAAAGTGTTTACAGAAAGAGAAAAAAAAAGAAAAAAGAAAAAAAAAAATAAACATCATTGTAAAATCATAAGCTTCTTCACTTCGTTCAGAATCTAAAAATTATAAATTTTTCAATGATCAGTAATTAAATCAAAAAAATTGAATTAGATGGATAGATATTTCTAGCTGTATAAAAACTTTTTTCATAATATTATACTGTAAAATATTTTTGTTATGAGAACACTATTATTCCACTTGTTCACATTTTAACGATTGATCAACAAAAACAATTATATTAGGTGGGTATATGAAAAATATAAGGGTTTTAAAACATTTTAACCTAATTTAAATTAAAAAAACATCATTATTTACTTTACCTAACCTAACCTAACCTAACCTAAATAATTTTAAACAAATTATAACAATCATGATATTTTGTCAAAATCTATACCTAACTGAATTATTTTTATTAAACTATTATGTTATATTCATATATTTCCAGTAAAAGTATAGCATATGCAAACTTTAAAATTTTTAATATTTTATATACTTTATTTTTAAGTAAAAACCATACAAATTATAATTATAAACAACAGTAACAAAGATACAAATAATTTTTTACATATTACACTTATCAAATTAACATTAAATGAGCGAGGTTAACTGATTAACCACCTATTCTAGGTAAGTATACAAATGATAAATAGTTATACATTAAACAAAATAAATTAAACAAATAACTAACCATAATATAATATAAAATTTTTTAATTTAAATATAAAGGATAATTTTTGTGTTTCTATAGATGTTTATCAAAAATGTATACACCATATTATAAAATATTTTTTTGTATGTGGTCATACATTATATCTTTACGCTTTAAATAAATGTACGTATATTTAAATAGTAATAGTAGATTATTAAGATAATCAGACAAAGCTAAAAGATAAAGTAAGTTCAAACTAATTTATGGTTTTTTTATAATTTTAAATATGTTAAGTAAAACACAACAATATAATTGAGTAGGTATATTTAATACCCTACTTTTTCTTAATTTTATCTTGCTGTGACTGTAGGTAACTTCCAGACATGGCTAACAAGCGGTAACGCTGTTTTAGATTTTTTGCTCTAGCATGCTGCGATGCTATTTCTGATGTATAATTACCAGGAAACCAACCTTTCTCACCATCGCGAATTCGTTCACCGTGGTACCATCCTAAGCAAGTAAGAGTAAATACTAAATATAAATTTTTAAATTTCACATTTTAAAATTATTTAAAAAAATAAATAATATATATTACCATCATTCATTTTTGTTAAAACTTTTACAATATCCCCTTTCTGAAGTGAAAGTTCATCAGGTTGAATAGCTGTATATGCATGCTCGACAAACACTTGAGGACAATCCCATTCGTTGTATAGTGTTTCGTCAGGATTGGAACTAATAGGAGGTGACATTGCTTCTATCCAACGTTTTTTAGAAGATTCAGAATCACAACTCAGTAACTAAAGTTATTTAAATATTAAAAATACATTTATACTCAAACAAATATAATATTTTATCGCTAAAAAAAAATGAAATTACCATTTCAATAGTCTTTCCTTCGTGATTTTCTAAAATAGTTAACATCAAGAGATTTTTATAGGATGAAGTTATAACTAATTCAGTTGCATCGACCATTTGTACAAAATTTCTTGCACAGTAATCCACCACTGTATAATTCTCTTCACTAAACACATATTTATAAACATTATTTTAATTAATTAATGTTTCTTTTTAATTATAATTACCTTTTGCGCTTTGCTATGAAAAACATATCATTAAACAGGAAAAAATACAATTTTGTAGGTCGTATCAATTTTCTACTAAATGTTAATTTAGCATCGGGACTAGTCAGATGCAACATAGAGCCAGAACGAACTAACCAACGAGAGCTAGAAGCTACAGACATGGCTTTCATTTCTCTTTTACTAGAAAATTCCAACTGTTGACTCAGTAACAACATTTCTTCATAACGTTCCAATTTTCTAGTGCTTTCATTACAATTTTGTACAATCTGAAAACAAAATTTAGCATGATAACCATCAAAATACATTAAAAACCACATTTAATAAAACTTACAGTATTTAGAGAAGCCAAAGTTAATTCGCACATTTGATATTCTAATGAATTTTCTTTAGAATCCATTTGTGACAATATAGCATCCACGAGTAAAGGTAATCTAGTAATTCTTTGCATAGGTAACATTAGGAACGAATGAAGGGAGAGTGATTGGCACTTTGGATCAGATTCCAGTCTATGTAAAGCTTCATTAAATTTTAAGTTTTTATCTCTGAAATAATTTTTAAAGTGTTAAAAATTTTTGTAAAAAAAAAAACTGTATGTATAAATATGGATTATATACCTTAATGACTTCAAAGTACGATCTATATAAATTTGATTTGAGCAATATTTTACAAAAATTTCAAAGTTTTCTTTGGAATGTTTGTATAAAATTTCACTAAGTCCTTTAAGTAATATGTCGTCTTGCCAACATTTTTCTAATACTGCTAATAATTTTTCAGAACATTTTCGAACTAAAACAAAATACATACCTCAATTAATATAATATAATAATATACCTGTATATAATGTATATATTTATTTATACTATACCTGGATTTACATTTCCAAATAGAATCTTTCGGTCATTTTTACTTAATATAGTCTCATCATTCATCGAATGACTGTTTACAAAGTGTTTCTCAAGTACAGTTAAAGACTTAAAATAAGATGCTTCAGAAGTAATTAATTCAAATTTAGCTTCTTGTAACTTTCGCTCTCGGGGATTTAATGTATCTAATGAGATCAAATATATAATACAATTATTATATTATTTATTATTACAACTATTTGTATTATTTATGATTATTTAACCACTTACCTATAATACCACTATTTTTTACTTCTGGAACTTCGCACCATAATGATCGGTGTTGTCCATGACCAGTTATACAAGGTGTTATCAGCTCCAGAGCCGATGGCCTACTTGTAATAGAACTAATTTCTTCATAGCCATCACACTCTTCCATCATATCACCCGCAAAAACGCTTTTCGTTCTCTAAAGAAAGTAAAAATTCAATTTAATTAAATAATACTATCTAAAAAAGTAATTTTGCTTATATTTATTTAACACACTGCAGGTAATTACATAAAATAACAAATGTGTGTAATGTTGCATAATAGTTAAAATTATATGGTATAAAATAATTTCATGACAAATTATGAACAAGAATAATCATAAGTAGACATACTTAATTAATATGGATCAGATTTAGTAACAAAAAAAATCATGAAAATACATTTATTTAATGTAGGCTTAAAAAATGTCTAAGTATATTAAAAACACAGAAATTTCAAGTTAAGTTCATAAAATCAATTTACCTACTTATTTTCAGTGAAACTTAGACTACTGGATGACAGATCTGGCTTAAAGGGATGAAAAACCAGTCACATGACCTTGAGCCTCTCACTTTATAGGGTCTCAAAAACAGAGACATAAGCTGAGCCTTAATTTCTTGGCGGAATCTGAATTTTGTTATGACAATTTTTATGTATACATACTTTAAGTCAAGGATTGTATAAAATATGAAGGTATCCAATTGTTTTTCTTGACTAACATATTTATCAAAAACACTCAAAAACTAGTGGCCTTGTTAGGTGAAAATATGTTTTTAGACATTGAAAATACCCTTTTTTAGTTAATTGATGATTAACTATAATTTACACATTAAAAATATAGTCTTCACCTACATTATTATTTACTACAGGACGTAGGTAATTTTAATAGGTAGGTACCATTATGTATGTATTAATGTTCTTAAATTCCCTCACTAATTTATGTGTTTGATAAGTAGATGAAAATGCTAAATTTAGCAATTAAGTATATATAAAAAACACATCGAGAGCCAAAATTCAGTTAAAGGATATTATGATTTTAAAAATCGAAGGAAAATAAATAACTAAAGTCGTAGTGTGTGTGACTATTTATTTATGCCTAAATCACAAAATTATTACTTTTGATATTAAGCTTTATTTTCAAGTTTATTAAATTGTCATTGGTAAGTCATAATGACGAGTTTTTGATATTTTATGATAATTTCAAAACTGAACATTGTTTTACATTAAACGTAGTCAATTTTACACCACAGATCAAATAACTTTTAAACGATACTCACTTCAGATATATCGGCGGCATAGAACTGGTACAAGGGTTCGTCGGCAAATCTCATGTACAGATCGGAATCCTGATTAGAACCTATGAAACGAATAGGATGTTAATACATTGCAAGATAAATGATTGAATAATAAACTATTTATTAAAAGAAAAAAAAAAAAAGACGTACTATTCTCAGATATTGACTCGGCATTGTTTTTATCCAAAAACGAGTCCGGCCGTCCTTTAGAGTTGCAAATTGAACGGGGCAATGAGCCATAAGCGTTATTTCCTGAAACAAGATCGAACATCGATTATTCACGGCATAAACGTACAATTTGATTTTTGTGCCGTCATTAGCGCCACTTACCGGTTGAATGTCGCTTAACCGGCGGCGGAGGTGGTGGTGAACTAGGTCTAGCCATACTGGCCATACTTAGGCGTCGCGAATCGATGGATGATGGCGGTCTGCTCGCGTTCCTAACGGGCGCACGTACTTGAACGTTTTCTCTGTAAACGGACACGAATTTAAAAGTAATTTTTACACAAATTTAATGCGATTTCAATAAAAAATGCACTTACATGTTATTATAAATGGGATCGTTAAGGTAGAAAATCGAAGAAGACAAACTATTACATTTTGCTGACGGATTAAATTTTTTATCAATTGATTTTTCGGATGTAGTTTCAAACGTTTTATGGCCTGTGGGCGTGAGCAAAAAATGAGATTATTTTTTCTACGAATACGAATAATATTACATTTATTCAATACTTGAAAATAGTTTACTCACCGAAATCAGTCGTTATATTCCCTACGCTTAATTTCCGTATCCGGTTTAAGCCGAGCGATCCGAATGACCATCTCTTTTTCATCCGGTTCCCAGCTCGTTTGACCAATGGGACGAGTCCGTAGATGTTTTGTTGACTCGGTGGAGCAGGTAAATCTCGATTTTCACACGGGTACGGAACCCGATTAACTTTTTCTCCATTTTTACAGTCGTCCCACGAATCATCGGAATCGAATGAATCGTAATCGGCATATATCTCCTCTGGTATTTCCTGGCTGATAGTATTAGTCTTTTCGATCTCTGTAAAATAATAACAAAAAAATTTGGTTCAATATTGTGGTTCATTATTAGTGAGCAAAAAAACATGAATATACATCTACATGAATAACATATTTACAATCATACAATACACTAGATTCCGTGATAAATAATTATACATTTTATAAAATTATAGACATAATTATATAACTTAATCAACACATGGATTGTTTTCTATTAAATTTGACAAGCCACTGTACAGGGTGATTCATTAAACGTGTTTTATCTCCTTATTTTGGCCGTAAAAATACCAGAATTTAGATTTTTTTTAAATTTTCGAGTTACTATAAAAACTATATTCTCCATAACTTTTTTCATGTCACTTTAATTCATTTAATTCATGTCCTGTGGCAATGCATTTTTTTTTTCATTAATGGCAACTTCTATTTTAATTTAAGAATTTTATTCAAATAATTTTTTAATGATTTTTTAGTTTCATGTATTGAAAACCAAATTCGAACGAGTGGTTTTTGAATTATTAAAATTTAAGCATGAAAGATGGATTTAGCTTCTATAAACTATATGTATTTTATTATACTTATTATATTTATGGATAACTAATAATTATGATTATAAATTTTGATTAAATACTTCTGATTAAAGGTTAGTTGTGTAGATTTATAATAATTGCATGCCATTACTTAAATTTGAATAATTAAAAATCTTATCTTTAAATCTTGATTTCAATATATCAAAATCCACAGAAAAATTACCTGAATAAAATTTCGCAGTTGAAATTAGAGGGTTGCATTTGAAAAAAAAATTTTGTTTTACTACAGTATATCTTAAAAGTAATTTGAAAAATCCAAATTTTTGCATTTTTACGGTCAAAATAGGGTTGCACATGCTTAATAATTCACTCAATATGTTCTAGAACCCAGTTCATAGAGCCAGGTCATATACTCACCGTTATCGACATACAAAGATAGTTCTTGCGACTCGAAATTCTCTTCGAGGCAAACAGTTTTCATGTAGATATTCGACAGTTGTTCATTTGGGAAATTGCACGGGTTTTTCTTGCGATTAAACCGTTCGGGGGCATCCTTTACGAAACTAATTATGGATTGTGACGAGATAGAAACTAAAGAAAGCACACGGGTACATTGAATGTGTTAAAAAGGCGTGTCTCCCAAGAATCGCAACATTTTATGGTCAGTTGAAGCACACGCTCGATTATTTACAGTTGGCTAATTGTCTCGGTTAGATTGCGGCAATTGGGTACATTTTCATCTAGATAACATAAGTGTATTCGTGTTACGAATACGAATACGTGTTATCTTCCGCTCTCCTTTCCCAAGCCAACGATATATTTTTTTCCAGAAATTGTACTAAAATAACGAAAACGTTTGTAATCGTTATGCTAAGAAGTGCCATCCGGAATAACTCACAAATACCTACGTATTATTGTAAATGTGTTGTAGTGATATAACATTGTGGTACCTACCTAAACGACCTCTTAAAAATGCATATTTTATAATACTTCTTCCTACGATATGGCCTTCGAACACGTTAGATTATGTGTCATCTTCAAAGAATATCTAATAATTACAATTAATCACACACGTAATAAGTGTAACCTACGAATCCAAGCATTAATGACCGTTGATAATTTAAAAATACGAAAACAGATAATTATTAAATTATTCCCTAGCACTAATTGTATACATTCGTACGCAATGTCTAATAATTAAAAAGCGCGAGTCATGGGTTTTGATTTTAGATACTGAGTAGAGCGAAGAATCTAGTGGTTTTACATTGATATTAATTTGTTTTCTGGAAACACATTTTAGCACGGTAAAGCTTATCCAAAAATTTCGCCCAGCAACAATTAGATCATAAATTGGTCCTGGATAATATTTTATAGAGATAATTTTTCTAAATTCTTAACAATTTTTCAAAAACAAAGACAAATTATCTAAATTTAAATATAAAGGGTCAAATATGACATAAACTAGATTTAAATGAAATGGATTTTAGAAATTTAATTATAACTCTATAATGAATAGCATTAGAAAATATAGCACATACTTGAACTGAAATTTGTACCCTAACCAATAATAGTGTAATATAGACTAAAAATAATTTGATCACTTTTAAGATAAATATATAATTCTGATAATATTATATCGTTTTTCGTAAGTTTTTTTCAAATAAAATTTTTAATTAATTCTTGATATTAAGAGCTGAACATTTAATACAACCTTACTTGTATAACATATTAAGGGGGTCCTCTATTGTTTTTTTATATTTTTTGAGATAATGAAGATAAGAAAATTCCGGCTTTAAAATAAGGTTAACAGGGACAAGGACTATATGTAAATATTTGATATTTCATACTTTTAATGAATTAATTTTTTTTTCTAAAAAACATGTACGTAATGTGTATTTAGTAAAATTTAGTAGTAGTAAGGTTAATTTATGTGTTTTAAAATGTCTCTATGAATTCATAGGCATATGCTGTGCAAAATAAAATACAGGTACAAGCACTTAAAAAAATGCACTACAAATAAAGAATGAATGGCGACGTTCGACCGCCAACGAGATTTTCAGTGACATGCGACGCGTCCGCTAGGAAATTCAAATTAAAACAGAGAGACGAAGGGGATGAAATAAATACCCAAAAAAAGATAGGGAATATAAATATTGCTAATTTGTTTTTATTTTTATTATTGTTTAAAGTTGTATGAAACTAATTATTTTCATGTAAAATATCAATCCTTTTTTTCTATCAAGCTCTAAAACTTAAAATTTAAATTATGCTCAATATTTTATTTTAATAAAAATGTTTCTGTTTTTTTTTGGAAATGTAAAAATAAATTCGTAGAAATCAATTCTATAAATATATTTTAATGAGTGTTTAAAATTAGAATACCAGCTCAAATAACTGTTTATTCAAAAAAATGGCAGATTTTTATTCATTATTTATTTTTAACATATTTAATTTATTGTTTATATAGGGAGAAAATGTAATACAAGCTTACTTATATATGCCTATTGTATTTTATAGTTTTGTTAAAATTTATAGGGTCAATTTTTTATTATAAAAGTTCCAAAATTCTAAATTTAGCAAAATCGATCATTCTCACGAATAATCAAATTGAAATGGTTTATTCTGTTATTAAATTGTTAAACATACCTACTCGATATAAAATTGATAATTACTGGTCTAACTGAAGTTCTGCTTAGAATCGTAATCTAATTTGATTTTTCTAAAAATTTAAAACGTTTAGCTAAAATACGGTAAAAGTTACAAAACAGTGAAATAGTTGGTGTTATACAAACTATATTGAGATGAAATATGGTTTCGAAGTTGTAAAATATGGTCCAAAAATGATATGCATAAACGAGTATGTCCGATAGTATTTTTTTGTGACATTACTATACTATAACATTAGCTGTAAATGACACGATGCTATTAATTACAAAGAAAAAAAAAACGAGCAAAAGCGCACACAAATCCTAAAGCCGAATTCACGATGTCCTTATTATTATTATTATACTTTCATTTTCGAATTTGTGGCCGCGCTTGATAACATTACACGCGTCGAGTCGTGTGCTTCAGAAACTGTCGGCACGACCGATTGCGATGGGTCGCGTGCACAACCCTCCCGCATGTCAAACCTTTGTCGACGAATAGCGATTTCCTGCGCCTCTGTGTCCTGGTTGGCGGCAAGGGTGGTGGCAAAGGCGACAGCGGTGGAGAGCTACTGCAGTAATACGAAGACGACGGCATGGCTGAGGAGGATCGACGTCTCGAGGAGATGGATCATTTTCGTCGACGACGCCGGGATCGAGAGTGACACGATCCGACGAACAATGGAGTGGGGGGGGAGTATGGTTAAGGGGTGGCCGGGGCGCACGAGGGGATCTATAAACGCACAAAACAAACGCGCGCGCTGCACATCCCGGCGGCGTCGTCGTCGTTGTTATGCAGTGAAACCTCTATACAACGGACACTCGAGAATAGGAAAAATCTTTTTTACCGGTACGTACACACTGCAGACGGAAGACGTCTCCTCCGCTGTTCGACAGTCGTTAAACGTCTTGTACGAGCGACGACGGGACGTTCGAAAACCGTCCGTTATGATATTGTCATATCGAGACCGGAATTCACGTAGTGTCCGTTACGTAGAGGTTTCACTGCGTATCGCGGTTAATGTAAATTTTTTTTTTAATTTTTTCTCTTTTCTTTTTATATTTATTCACAAAACACCGCGCGAACACTCGACAGCACTACAACGCGAACGACACTGCGCGGGGAGCGATTACGCGCGCGTACGATGTGCGAGTGCGCGCACCGCACGCCGAGCACTTTCACTTTTCTGCGTCAGCTCTCGGCCGACGACGACAACGTAAGACGAGCGACCGGTCACCGGTGCGGCGACGGACCTTGGGACGACGATGACGCTAGTCGGTTTTCGGACACGAGTGGGAGGGCGGTATAAAAATATACACCGTGTTCGGTCCAGCGGTTCTCAAACCTCGTTCCGCGAACAACCCTTTTATAATATATTAGGGGCTGAACAAATTTTTCTTTTGGGCATCGACTAATTCACCATTTTTTTTTTTTTTTTTTTATGGCAGATGGGTATAACTAGTGATATAGATCAGGCGGCGTGCCTGACCATTTTCAAATTCCGAGTCACATTTGAAATTTATATTCATACTGCGCGCCATATGTCATATAACTACCTAATTTGTCTACTTCACGGAATGGACTTTTTTTTCTTTTATTAGCATAGTAAATATATTATCTGTCTCCTTGAGAAGATCGAATTGATTAAGTAATCTAGATAACACAGACTTTTGTGATTTTATATTACTACAATAAAACGTCATTCACTTTATGACTTTTGTTTTATTTTGCATTAATAAATTATCTTGTTTAAAATACTGGATATTTTCATGGAAGTTAACAGTTTTATTTCGCCATTTAGAAGCTAATCTACAGCTATAAGTTCGTTCGTATTTTTTATTTTTATTTATACAAATTCTTAATTTTATGATATTTTCACGGTTAGTAATAATTCCGCGGGCCGGATTCAGCCCGCGGTCGGGTACGGTTGATATAGATGATTATCAAATTTTTCCATCGCTAAACAGTAAAGTTGATAACATTGACTAAAAAGTAAATTATTAAATTCTAATGAGATTGACCCCTATTATATTATATGCATGCAAAAACTTTCGAGGAGTTACGTGAGAAATGTCAACTGAATCGAGTTTATTTGCGTTCGACGTATAAAATATGATTGGGCCAAACATTTTGAAATTAATCAAATACACGTTGTTTTCCAAGAATATTCTATTTGAAATACGCCGTATTATTATATAGTCGTCGTTTTTATTAATTTATTTTTAACTTTTTCAAGTAAAATTCCATTGAAGCGGTAAAAAAGCTGTGTTCCGCGCGCAACAACACTGGGGCAGTACAAAAATCTTTCCAGAGTTTCCACGAAAAATTTCAATTAAATCGATTTTATACATGTATATCTAAAATATTAAAATATATCACATTTATTATACTACTATTACGTTGTTTTTCAACAATTTTTGTAGAAACAAATAATACCATAAGCGTCTTATTAAAGGAACTGATTACTAATATTTGACTTTTTTGTCTTTTACACTTGAAGCATAGTAAAACCTACCTGTTTTTCTTCCGTTTGCAATACGGCTGATATAATGAAGCGATAAGGATTTTGAGAACTAATTTTAATTCACGTATTCAAGTATTCTTGAGATCGGTCGAGCAATTCGTTTTTTTAGATTAATTCCATGAATTTAATTTTAAAACTTAATACAAATTGAAAATTTCATTCTTTGTTTAAAACATAAATATAATTTCGTTTAAAGGAAGTAGACTTCATGCCGAATCGGTTTTCTTAACCCTTATCGCTTCTCTAAATCGTTCATATTTGTTTTTTTGGAATTATGCAGCACGTACGAAAAACTCATACCCCCCCACCCCCAAATACATTTGTGATTTTTGGAGCTCGGAATATTTTCATAGCTTCGCGGTAAAAAATATATTGAGAACCTCTGCGCTATACGGTCGTGTACGTGCCAGAATAACGAGAGCGAATACACATACGACGACCGTGTGCTATGCAGAAAAAGAGTTATCAGGTATAAGGAGAGTGTATGTAGGTACGTTGCGGTCGGACAGTGTCCGTACTGAGAGGGGAGATGGGCGATGGCCGACGGGTTTATTTTTTTTTCTATTAATCCTTCTCCTATCTCGAGCACCGCGTAGATCTTGCATACATATAATGTACGTTATCATTGTATACGTCGACGACGATCTATACAGTTTTTTCGACTCGTTCCCCACGTCGCCACCGCTATCTCTTCGTCACAACCCACGCACTCGTTCACCGCACAAACACAATCGCCGGTGGTACACGACAATCAGACAACAATCTTCCGGCCGACGAATATTACATAAACATCTGTGTAAATAAATACACGCACTGCCAATCCCGCGGAGTCGTCGTTTCGTCGTGGGCTCGTCGTCGCGCGTCGGCGTTTGTACAACAACTATTACAGCCATGTATTATTTACAATTAATTATTGTACAGGGTGTTTCACGCGCACGAAACGATAATTTGTGTATTTCATATCATGTGAAATGTTTCCGTACTTGTTGAACGCTCTATGCGCACACGTGCAGTGGTGCACAATACAATGGTTAATAATATTATTATTATGTTATATTGTGTACCATTATGTTATATAGGAAACGGTCGGCGGCGGTAGCGGCAGAGAAAAAAAAAACAAATCCGAGCGAACTGTTTAAGGCCGTGTGAATCGAATTACGACATTGCGTCCTCGTCGACGAAAAGAAATCGCTCTTTTGTCGCCGCAGAAAACAAACGCAAAATTAATTACTGTAAACGGACGACACTTGACCGCCCACCAGCTGTATCCCTAGTGAGTTTAGCGGATATCGCTTTCCATCGATATCCAGGCAAAGGGCGTACACATCGACTCCGTCGAAAATAATTTTTTATCTGTAAGAAACCTATCTACTGCGTCGGCTATCGATTCCGCCAAATATTTCTATAAATTGATTGTGATATATATATAATATATATATATATATATATATATATTTAAATTAATGAAATAAAACATAATATGACGGTGATAAAAAAGTTATTGAAATAAAATATTTAAAAAAATAGGATTTAGGAATTTTTATTTATTAAACTTATGACAATGGTTAGATACCTTCTTATTGTAGATTTATTATTATTTAAATGCATCATCATTTTGCATTGTTATAGTAAAATTAATTTTTGAATTTCGATCACACATGATCAATTTATAAGCATAACCGTACATTAACTTCTTAATTAATTAACAAATGTTCTGCGGAATCAATATATACAAATATTTGACGAAATCAATTGTTGGTGAAATCAATATTAAATCGGCAGAAATAAAACCACGCAGGCAAAGACAAGTCATGGTGGGGCAAGATGGTCGGAAAGTACCCCAGTCTATTAAACTCTAATCCAGCGATTCACCTTCTTATAGTCTTTTCTATAATTTATCCTAGCATATAAATTTTATTAAGTGTTAATTAAATAAAGATTATATTTTTCTACACATACCTTCATAGGTTGTTTTAAATTGAAATACTACGACAGGAGCCTGTGAGATAAGCAATGAAAGTGGTCGTAGACTTATATGACACGAGTTTGTGAAGCGAACGAGAAATGATTAATAAGCGAGTGAAAAGTTTTGGATGCAACCCTTACCCTTTATAGTCATGAACTGAACTGCAGTTAAAATAAAAATAATAATAAAAAAATAAGTAAACATACTTTACTACATAGGCACTAGCTATTTATAGTTGTTATAAAATAACATTTTATATTATTATCACTTCTATATTATATGTATGTAATTTAAAAACACGTTATCAACAAAAGTATACATAAACATTGCATTAAGTAAGCCGATAAATATAAACGTCATTGGTTGACCTTTATTTTTCAAAGTCTAAAGTATAAAGTACTTATCAATTAGCCAGCGTTTGTTGATTTTGGTCGACATTCGGAAAATTTTGATGATTTCCCATGTATACCGAAACTCGAACCGACACCTAACCGACACCTTTTTAGTCGGTCGGTAAACGGACTCCTAACAATTCGAGAAATTACCTATTGGCATTTCAAGAAACTATGATTCTATATAATGTGTGTGAAAGACGAGAAAATTACGCGACACGTCCTTGAGCATGGTTTAATTTTCTTCGATATTTTTCAACGGTTCGAAATCGCACATAATTTTTATGTATTCGACCTGCATGTGCGCGGTGTTAGCGCAATTTCGACAAATATACTCGTTGGTCATGTTTAAAAATAAACAGAAACGAGTTATTTTATAAAATAAAATTTTAGTTAACTTTGTCAAGTTGATTAAGCGTTTGACCACAGAATAAATTGAGTGATTTAAAAATAAGAATAAATATCTACACAGTGTATAACGTCTACGTGTCTTCATAACATTGCCACTACTCCATTAGGATACATTAAATTATCGCCTGATCTTGGCCTTGGCAAATAAGCTACCTATGTATTAGCTTATACGAACAAAACCGGTCTTGGTTAAAAAGTTATTCAAATTTAAAACCTAGTTAAGTCACGACAATTCAATGAAAAAAAAAATTGAAGTGTAATTACATTCAAACATTAAATAATTATTATTTGTATTTTCTACGCAATAAATTATTATAATTCTGATATGGAAAATGTGTCTATCATTGTTCGATAATAAACAGTTTTTTTTTTTTTTTTTAACTAGAGAAAGTAGTCACTTGTTTCTATAAAATAACTAATCAATATATTTTATTTTATTTAGAATTCTTGATTTAATAGATATTCTAATACGATAACATTTTACGGTTGTTGCTTAATTAACAGATTATATTATATTTTTATATAATCTGTTCTTACATGAGTATATTAATTAAACCACACACTTTGTATTTGAAGTATTCTGATTTAATATAATTATTTTTTACCGTAAAATAAAAATGTAAAAAAAGATCACGATTTTAATTTTCAAGTACAATAATTATAGATATCCAGTAAAAACTGAAATGCCTTGGGAAAATTGTAGTAGATTATTCGCACTGTCTATATTTATACTTGTAAAACACATGAGGTTTCTCTTTAGCTAATGAATTAATTATTCAAATTTGAAAGAGAATCTAAAACTGGATTTCTAATTGAATTACTATTGAAAATTACGTATTGTACTGACTACTGGTGTGGTTTGTTTCGAAAATGAATTAAACATGTGTTTAAACAAAATGAGTTAAACATGTTCAAAACCACTGAGCGTGTAAATACTCAACTCTCATCAGTCATCATAAATAAATTTAGGTTCTATACAACACGTGCATTCAAGTATTATGTATTGCAGATATTTGAAGTTTTGAGGCGTTCAGAGTTTTATAATATACCAAGTACATAACATTTAAAGTATCAACTCACCATATGCTTTGGTCAACTGTTTTTGAACTTGAATTGACCAACCTTTTGCGATTGAATCGTTCATCTTTGGCTTTTGGCGAAATCTAAGGAAACAGTAACATTAAAATATAATAAAATTGGTATAATACTATAAAAATCAATAAATATAATTATATTAAATTTTAAACGAAATACCCATAATTAGATTTTATACCGTAGTAAAATAATACAGTATTTAGGTAATATGTTACTTATGAGTGAACTGACATTAAATAATTTTGTATAAAACGGTAGTTAAATTTATAAATATAAAAAGTAATAATTTAATTAGATATTACATTGCGAGGACAAAATTGAGTACATACGTCGAGTGTTTAAAAAACATTAATTATAAATTAAACATTTATAACGTTTTTTTTTTTCTAATACTTACACTATAATTTCCTGAAGTTCGTCAGAGGTGTTATCTACGTCGACCCATTCTTCGTCCAAGTCGCATTTACTGTTTCGATCGCCACTGACGCTATCCGATGTGATACCTTCAAAATAAGAATTTCAATAGGACGTTACATATTATCTACAAAAAATTACTACCGTCCTGATAATTACGTTCATTTTTACAACCGATCTGACTGTTTTTTAACCAAAAAAATGAACGGCACAAATCAAAATTCTGACGAGGACACGAAATAATATTTTTTTTAAGGAGAAGAACTTTTCTTTTCTACGAATCAATTAATCGTATTATTTCGTAACTAAGCCATAACTAAAATTTAAAATGTAATGTGACTAATTTTCTTATTGTATTTTTGTTTTTAACGTATCGAAAAACGTATTAAGAGGACGCTACATCCGTATGTGTTGTCTCCGTCTTACCAACGTACAACACAAGTGAATTCGCGTTCAGCAGAGTCAATTTCACAACATCAGTTTGAATATTAGAGTTAAGTAACCTAAAACTTAAAGATGAGAACATTATCTGTGATTGTACGTGGGTTTTTCGTGATATTTCAATTTTCAAGTGAGTTATAAATCCGTAAAATATAACAATTTTAATATGAGAATTTTAAAATTGTTATACTAAAAATTTAAATATCACGAAAAACCCATGTGCGATCACAGATAATGTTTTCATCTTTAAGTTTTATAATAGGTCACTTGACTCTAATTTTCAAACTGGCGTTATGAAATCGATTCTGTTGAACGCAAATTCACTATGTTGTATGTTGCAGGTAAGACGAAGAAAACACATACGGGTGTATGGCCCTATTAAATGCACAGTTTTAATTTTCCTAAAATGACATATTTCACCAAAACAATCTACATCCGACCACTCGAGTGTTAACCCGTAGACTGAGCCGCAATCATTACCCGTTATTTCTGAAAAATTAAAAATCTGTAATGTGATGTATATACTATACATATATGTATATCCTAGGAGCTATAGCTCCTAGGATGTTCTCTTAATTTTCAATTTCAAAACGTACCTGGTATCACCCCCTGAATTAGTGCAGTGTATATAATTTGTATAAAAACGAACGAATTACAAAAAGTTTCCGGTGAATCCAAAAAGTTTAACTCGTGCCGACTAGAACTCGGAAGTTTGAACTTGTTACGTTTTTCAATACGTATTTAGGGAAAATTTTAACGTTTCCGTTAAACTGTCAGTTAACTGATGTATAAATATCGTAATATTCTTATAATTAGGATCCGGAATTAAATGTACTAAAAATCATCGAAAAATACTCTAAAAAATTATCAAAAATATATTTTACCGTGAAAATACTCTTAAAAAATGCATTTTATCGTGAAAATGCCTCGAAAAAAGGTTCTATATAATGTTATAATATTTTAATTAATTTTATTATTTGCCGTCTGCCGAGTCTGTGAGACCATAATTAATGATAAGGCACAAACTTTATAGAAAATTATAGAGAGATTTGTAGATATTTTTAAAGTAAAAATCGAAAAACATGGATAATATTTTTAAATAATATAATAAATATAATATATTTAATATTATAATTAATATTTAAATATATTTAAATTATTGAATCATATTATGTACAAATATTATACATTCATATCGTAGGTTTACTGTTTAAATATGCATTAAAACGAATAAAAAGACCGAAAAATGTTAAATTATGCCCTACAAAGGAAAAAACTTAGAAAAATGCAAAATAAAAGTTTCAGTTTTGAGATCTCTGTCACATGAAACAAATTGCGTACTTGAAAAGCATTTCCTAAGATCACCCCCCAAAAATATGCATTTTCCATTGAAATCTGGGCCCTATTTATAACTATTTATACACTACACACACACACGCTGACTTACCGGACGAAGTGGATTCCGATGGAGGATTTAACCCGTAAATGCTATTGTCGATTTCCACGGAGACGTCCGAGGGCACTTTTTTCTCGAGACGACAGTCGTCGTCGTCGTTGCAGTCCACCGGCAACGGCGGAAGCGGTGACACGGCCACCGGAACGACCTGCGGCAGCACGGGCGGAAGCGGAGGCGGCGGTGCTTCCACCGTCTCATAGCTGCCGTCCTCGTCAGCTGGTCGTTTTCGGTTTTCCCGCACGGTGACGGCGGACAGCACCACGTCGTCGTAGTAAATGTCCTGCTCGCCGCCCTCGCCGATGGTCGTGTAGTGGTGGTCGCTGCAACACGTGCCGTCGTAGTACGAACTCTCCAACACCACATCCGGCAGCGGCGACGGGTCGGGCGCTTTTGCGGCCGCGGCCGCCGACATCTGTATGTCACACAGCAGCTCTTCGTAGATGGCCTGCGGTTGCTGTCCACTGTCGTCGATGTAATTGTAGTCGTGCAGATCGTCGTCGACGGTTTTTCTGTAACAGTCGTGCAAGAAGCTGGTACGCCGCGAGTCGTCGGTGATGGACGCGGTGATGGTGTCTGTGGTGATCGCGTTGGTGGTGGTGTCCGTGATGGTGGTGGTTGTGGTGGTGTTAGTGTCCGTGATGATGGTGTTTGTGTCGATGGCAGTGACGAGCGAGGTCGGTGACGCCGGCTGCGGATCTGTTCCGTCACCGTTGTTTGCCACCATCCACGCTATCGTCGTCGACGGCCTCTTACGGCCGTGCAAAAACGAACTGTTTGGTTTGGGTCGGATCGCCGGCGGCTGTTCAGACAACGGTCGTTGCAACAGTTGCTGTTCCGCATCGACCGGTGGTCGCTGTTCACTTTCAGTGTTTCGTTGTTCCGTTTCCACATGTTGACGTTTTGCTTCGATCTGTCGCTGTTCCTCCATTTCCATAGGTTGCTGTTCCATCACCCGCGCAAGCCGTGAGTCCGCACCAGAAACCGGCCTTGGTGGCGGCGTCGCGTTCAATACGCTTTCCAACCGGGCGTCCGGATCTCTGGCTATGGACAATCGCTTGTGTTTGCTGTTCAACAAACGCTTGTCCGCCGCCGTGACCGTGTCTTTTTGCATCGCTTTGCGCACGTCGCGCCGTGCTCCCGGGCCCCCGTCATCCGCGCGCGACTGCTTCGCGGGCACGTTGGGTTTGGGCCCTAAAACGCCGGGTTTCTGTAGTTTTTTTCCGTTCTGGAACTGTTCCATGCGCCGCTTCACTATTGACGCGGGCGGCGGTGACAGCGGTGGCACCCGGCGCACCACGCCATTCGTCACCGACGACGCGCGCTGATCCGAGGTGGTGCGCACCACTACCACGTTGCCATGGTGGCTGCTGCCGCCGTGCTTCTTTTCCGCGGCCGACTCGAACTTCTCGACTGTGGCCCGTACCGCCGCGCCCTTGGCCAGCGTCCGGTTTACCTTCTTGATGATGTCCCGCGCCGTGTCCCCGCGGTCCGCGTCTACCACCACCGCGTTGAACTTGGACGCGAGTTCGGCCACCACGGTGGACGGCACCGTGACCCGCACGGCCCGGTAACCCCGGACCCCGTTACCGCCGGCCACTGCGCCACTGCCGCCGACGGCCACGCCACCGGCCCGGGACTTGAAACTCGAACGTCTTATCTTGCCGCCGCCGACGCCACTGTTGTGCAGCGCGAAGCCGCCGGTCTCGGTAACCATGGCTCAATAACAGCGCGTTCGGTTTCAGATGGATCACTGCATCATCGTCTTGCTTCTGCACGTTCCGCTCATCCGATTCGCCGCATTATACCTGCGCAATCGAATGGAATACAAATTATTATTATTGAATTATTACAAATCGAAATGCATGTGGGAAAACATATTTTCTATTGTATGTGGGTACGTACAACTAGTACAAGTTGAAAGATCACGTGCAGTTTTTTTATTTTTATTTTGCTTCATTTAACAACAACA
The DNA here is from genome assembly GCA_025469315.1 of Stegophylla sp. TES_Ste_2020. NCBI lineage: Eukaryota > Metazoa > Arthropoda > Insecta > Hemiptera > Aphididae > Stegophylla > Stegophylla sp. TES_Ste_2020. The sequence continues at coordinate 19,150 of JAIPRM010003579.1, forward strand.
ACAAGCGTAGTGTTTTGTATATTATAGGAACTATTATTGGTTGCGATTCATGCTTATACGCAGTGTAATAATCGATTATGAAGAACTAATAATCAACAACAATTTGCGTGACTAAAAATTCGGTGGATGTGATCCATATGAGAGGAAGATAGGCTAGCACCATTAATAATTGTGTATGATTCATTATTTACACTGTTGATAAAAATAAGTCGGTAATTGTGTATAATAAGCAGTTATTTTATACAAAAACTAAAAAACTTGAATTAGTTTTAAACAGGATCGTAGCCAGGGGAGAAATGTTTTGGGTGTTAAAACAGTCTCCCCCCCATCAATTCAATCAAAAAACATCGTTCGTGTAAATTACTTGAAATTGGTAAATACTTACGATTATCTATGTAAGGACGTCTCTATTCTGTTTTCTGAATAAATTTTTAAAATATTTGTGTAATAATCTTCCTTCAATTAGGTTTTATTATTTTCGTTGAATGAACGTTATATGAACGTTATAACGTATGAACGTTATAAAAGATAAGAGTATACAGGTGATACCTAACCCATCCCCTTTTTTGATTGGAAAAATGCAAAATTTTGATTTTTTTTTAAATGTTTAAGTAACTAAAAAAAACTATGTTTTCCATAACTCATTTTTTTCATGTCACCTTAAAGATATCCTGTAGAGACACAAACTCTTTTTTTCCAATGGCAATCCCCTACTTTATTTACAGAATTTTATTTAGGTTATTTTTCTGTATTGAAATCAAAATTTGAACAAGTAGTTTTCGAATTATTACATAAAATTACTGGTTATCAGACCTTATTTTTGTAATTTACGCTGTTACACACGTTTTAATTTTTCTTTTTTAGCCTCCATCACTGTTATCATAGAATAAATGACTAATTAAATAAATTGAATGATAAATTCGTTTGTTCTGTGCTATTATAGTCATCTTCTCATTGGTGGGGCGCGATAAAATGTACATAATACAATTTTAAATTAGAACTTGAAGTATTGAATAAATATATTATATTTGTGAATAAGTAGATTACATTGCATATTTATTTAATGAGAAACGATATATCAAGTTTGCAACATATTACATTCTTTGCTTGTCAAACATTCATGATCACGTCACACCTTAAAATGATCACTAAACTGTACTTTGTAATTTTCAAATACATACAAAAGGGTATGTTGGTTATATTATATTACAGATACTTACCAAATTTATAAAATTAACAGTAATATGATATAGGTACATAGAACAAGAGAACGCGGAAATACGTTTATTGGATATTACGAAAACTCGAGGGCATCCATTATCTTACCATACGAAATACATTATATTATTTACATAAAGTATAGTCTATAAGATCTCATAAAATTCAGAAAAAAAACATTTTATTTTGTTCACTTTTTTATTGGCTAGTTTTATTTATTGTTGCAATATGATTAAATATTTGCCACTATGTTAGATAAAATTCTACGCCTAAATGTTGTTTAAACACAAAATGTCAGTGTTAAATTCATATACTTAACGTTTAATTACAAAATATACAAAATAACGATTTCTAAATTATAGTGTGTCGATATGTGTTGATTTCACAGGGCTTTTACAGGTTTTTAATCGACTGAAAGTTTTATATAAAAAATTGTTTACTCGTAATGTTTATTAATCGTGATACACGTTGCGCATTTAAATAACATGATAATGATAGTGAACTACTTTTGAAACTAATTTTATTGTTTGAGTTGGCCCAGCAATGTATGCAGTAAGAGCAAAAATAAATTATACACATAACTATAATATGTAAATCCAATTAAATCTTCCATTCCGTGATTCCCAAAATAACGAAGAAGACAGAAGTGTATAATATTTCGGTAGGCATGTGCATAATATTATAATATATAATGTACAATTTGATGTGAATAAACGATACAAAAAAAAAAAAAAAACAAAACGAAGAAGAAACCTTAAGGTTAAACTATAATTGACTAAATTATAATTTATATTTTATAATTCCACGAAAAAATTCTAACAAACAGTTAGGAACTCGTCGTTATGCATAATATGGGCGTATACGCTGCATGCAATAGGCACGTTATAATGTCGCATTATTATCTGTGAGAACTGTGTAGTTTGTATTCGGGAAAAATTCAGTTATTCGTTCATTCGTATTGCGTAATGTATTATATTATAATAATTAAAACCCGCGTGTTAAGGCCACGTTCTCCGTTTTCGAAACAAGTGGTTTGTGTGACACATTTTGCTTGCTCGTTACTGACCACCAAACCGTTTAAAACCGATTCACCATATTATGGGTTAACGTAGGACCTATTTTCGAGCGCAACACCAGCAAATTCAGGTGTATGCCGTGAATGGAAAAAGCGTGTGTCCGATTTTAGATATTATAGACGACGGGTATCGCTAATTTGGGCACCGAGATTTCGACGACAATCGTTGATAAGAACAAATGTTTAAAGAAAAAATTATGACTAATCATAGATTAATTTGACTTCCTCTCAAAAGGTTTCTCGTAATACAGCATAATATAGCTATAGATGACAGTGCATAGTATGTATCAGAGATCTGACGAATGCGACAACTCTTGTTTCAATCAATACTATAACCATTTTTTTTCCGATTAATTATATCACCTCCACGCTACAATAAATATATCCGATACGAAATTTAATATTTTTCCATGATGAGGCTACGGCTACCTAATTGTACCAATACCATTTTAAATAAATGACCTTTTTAATTATTAGAGACTACTGCCCGAACAATATAATATAATTATAGTTTTCAAGACGACGTGCATTTTATATAGGTATATTTAGTAGAAAGTTTTAATTAAATTATGAAACCATAATAGCTGGACGAGTACAAAGATGTCTATACAATAAAAATATAAAATGTATCGAAATTAATAAAATACACGTGTGAAATTCAAAAACAAATTTACACGCATTTATATTCTTACATACATACCTAGGTCAAAATAACATTAACAATACAAGTAAAAATCCAGATATATTTTGCACCTTGGGTATTCTTCGGTCCTTTAGTGGAACTTGGTGGGCGTGTTAAATTTTAAAGAAATGATAAATCGTTTCTTTAACAAAACGATTCGAGTAGAGCTACAGTTTATATAAGACAATTTTATTTAAAAAATATATAAAGTTTATTACTATTACACAAAAAAGTGTACACAAAAAAATGGGAGGAGGAAGAGAAATAATTGTAAAAACACTTGCTTCTTCGCTCCACTCTAAATCTAAAAAAGATATTAACTGTATAGTGTATAGTAGCCAGTAAGGTATTCATCGTTTCAAAACTGAGTCAAAATTGAACGAATAAAATGTAATCTTCTATTTTTGCTATTGTCAAAATGGTCAATGACTTCATCTGGCTCAGTTTCAATGCCACGATAAACATTTATTATTGTGCTAAACCACAGACCACGATCTTAGTCTTTCTTCTCCCATTTTATTTCGTGACATAATTTATTTCGTACATTTAGAATCATAATGTGCGATATTTAATTTTTATTTTTTTTATAGAAATATGTCCAACGGGGGAGGGGGCTAATCATTTTGTTACCCTCCCCTTAAATCCACCTACATTGGAAGTAGCCGAGCACCGCAACAAAATAATTCGATATTAACGTGCAGGTTAGGAGCTGCGGCGTTATGCAGTTGAATATGAATACGAATTAAAAATATAAAAGTAATTTTCTTCGGCTAGCCCGGTGGGTACAGTTTAAGAAGTACCGTTGGATTTAATTTTTATCAAGCTGCGGTTTTTTTCTTTCAAAACAGGACCTTCAAAATTATCAAACACGTTGCATACGCGAGTCGTGTTTTATGAGTGAAGTACTCTCGCGATGATTAGGCGATATTATTTTTTATCTTGTCGACACACCTTGGCAAATGAACCGACGACTTGAGACATTGCGCTGTCATTGACAATAAAAACAGATGACGCCGTCACAACGTAAACACGAACTAAAACAGAACCCGCTAGAACATTCTCATTGGCTGCGACAGTGGTGGTGGCATCGTTATACAGAGCGACCATCGAACATCTATTACATCGTAGTGATAATCGAAAGGTCATACCAGTAAATATGTTTATAATGTTATGCAACTAATCGAATGTTTTTAGCACATTCTGAGAGGTTTTATAACAACGCGACGGTGTGTTTATTTTTTTTTATGTATGTATGTTCGGGAAGTAAAACTCGTTCGAATGGTGTCATCCAACATAATATTAATAGGTAGATTAGACATTTCATCAAGTTGGTTTGTAACTTTAAATATACGATTTTTTCTATTCTTGACAGATTTCCAAGCTTGAAAAGTCCGCCAAAAATTTAATTGAAAACTGTAAAATATGTCCAAAAGTAGATTTCTATGAAATCAATTTCGGTCATAACTCACTCGTACGTCCAATAATGCGGAGTTGATAAACTGAGTCCCAAAACTACGTAATTAGGTAAACTGAGTCCCGGTTTCAAAAAGGTGTTAGGTAAACTGAGTCCCAGTTTTTAAAAGGTAGTAGGTAAACTGAGTTCCATAAGTTAATAGTAAGAGCTTTTAATATCAATTGAAGTTTTAATTGAGGTTTAATAGAGGTTATACAGTCTATAAGCGTTACCTAGGAAACACCACAAGGAGATTGGCTGTATAGTTTCCCAAAAATAGTTTGTTTGGCTAACTTTACAAACTGTTTTTAATTTTTTTTTTTTGTATTATTTTAAGCACAATAGCTACTAATAAAATTGCTTATAAAGTTAGTTTTGTCTTATATATATTATTTGAACTATTATATTATGTAATGTTAGACAGGTAAAAGTTTATGACACACATTTTTTATAAATTCTAACCGTGAGATGATTTGATTTTGATGTTTGGATTTTTCAAAGATCAAAAATAATTTGGTTGAAAGCAGCAGGTAAAAAGTATAAATATTTGGGACTCAGTTTACCGGGTAGATTAAAATCAGTGGGACTCAATTTACCGGTTGATAAATTTGACCTGATGGCTCGGGACTCAATTTACCTAGCCCCCAATAATGATATAACTTGAAATTTTCACCAATTACCGACAAAAGGCTTAGAGCAATCTTAAATACCATACAAAAGGTATATTTCATATAAAAATTATATCTCTTAAATACTGGTTGAGAAAGGTCAATTATTATGACGTTAAAGGTAAAAAAATTCTCTGAAGCTTCTTTCAGGAAATATCGAGTAAAACGTAGAAGTGCCTTTTAAGAAAACCTCAAAATATAACTAAATCTTGCAGATAAAAAAGACAAAAACATTATTTTTTTCATTAAAAACGTACAATATTAAAAAAAAAAAAATCGAATTTACTCGTTATACGGAGTGTTGAAAACAGAGTGCGCGTGCTTAATATGTTACCCAGCTCACAATTTGAATACTTAATATAATAAATATTTTATTTATTATTAGTAAATAATAATAATAATAATATGCAATTTCCTATTATACGGGTGTGTGTGTGTCTGGCGTAGGAGTGACGAGATAACCTTTCGAAGGCCTCGCGCGCCGTGTGGCCAAAGACCCCTCTCATCTGCAGCCGATACGCAATGTTGTAGAATAAAATATTGTTTTCGCCCGCGCGCCGCGCCGCTAAGTCATCGAACTCAACGCGAGCGCGCCAATATTATCACGTTATGATAATAATAATAATTATTATTATTATGATAATAATTATCACTGTCATTAGTCAGTATAATAATATTATGTTTACATGAACATATTCGACGATTCTGTATCTGTTGATGGGTAAAAAATAAAAAATCATCAATTAAAGCGTCGTTGGCTTTACAAAATATTATAATTTCTCGTGCGTTTCGGTCACATGCATTCAACAGCTTCCGTCACGCTACGCGCCGTTCGGCTACGGTTACCTACCAAAAGGTAAAATCCCACGGAATGCGTATTTGCGTTTTTAAATATCGATAAAGTTATAATAAGTATTCCAAATGGCTTTGATAAATTATTAAATCGATAAATTTATACGTCAAAACAATAATTTTCTCTGAACGGTATTATAATTATTTCACTTTACGTTATGACATAAAGTTATACGACTTAAGAACAGAATATAGATAAAATAATTATTCAGTCAAAATGAAAACGAATTTAAAGAAAGAACGTATTATTACAATGTTGAACGAGGGTTTAATTAAAATGATTTAATTGTATTTCTTCTTTGTTTTTTTTCATTTGCGAAATATTTTATCAATTACTTTTTTTATACTTTATTGTTATAGTAATAATTTACGACTTACGACCTACTCAACAATATTATAAAGTTTTTATTTAAAAAGCCGGACATACTTCGCACGATGGGTGTACTTCGCACGACGGGTGGTATTCTCTTGACGGGCGTATTAAATTTTAAAGAAACGATAAATCATTTCTTCAGTAAAACGATTCTGAACAA
>JAIPRM010003580.1:0-25612 GCA_025469315.1 Stegophylla sp. TES_Ste_2020
GAGGCGAATCCGGTTTCAAAAAGTTATTGATCGAAACTTTTGGACAAGTATTTCTATACGAAAAAGTGTTAACAGAAAAAAAAAAAATAAATAAACATCATTGTAAAAACACTAGCTTCTTCACTTTTTTCAGAATCTAAAACATGGGTTTCCATTAAACTTGGAAAGTTCTTTTAGCAACATAGTTGCATTTAAGTTTAACAACACAGTTCAAAATGTCGAAGAAGTTTATGACCCCTAAGCCATCCTTTAAAACCCAACTGGTGTACCACTTAGATAATCTATTTAGTGACCCTCACGGACGATACAATTTTCAAAAATGTATTTTATAATTATTACTAAGCAACGTTTTTTCTGTACTCTGATATTGATAAACCTGTTAGTAATTTATAATAACGTCATTTAACGAGATCTGTGATTTCGGAATACTTATCAAACGTTTTTAGACATAATCAGCATAATACGATAGGTTAAAAATGGTAGAGGTAGAGATGTAAAATTTACGTAAATTTTTTTCTCCAGGTAATTTACCGGTAAAATTTACGTGAATATACCGTACATTTGGTAAATTTTAATTTTCCTAGAGTAATATAACCATAAGATCACCCTAGAAAATATCTCTTCTCCCCTACTACATTAATATAATATAACTAAGGTATTTTCTTAGTCGATTGTTTACATAGTATAGTAGCTATTAGCTCTAATAATATTAGTGTAGTTCTGATATGCTTAAAATAGAATATTTTAATTAGTATGCTTAATATGATTAATATGTAGTAAATATATATAATTTTAATAAGATATTATGATATTATCATGGGTATATTGTAAATTGTAGATAGTATTAAAGTGTAAAATAAGACCTTAAATTGAAATTAATAAAATAATAAAAAATAAAAATAAATATATAACAAATACAATAAAATCGATAAAATTTAAAAACTCAGATTAACATTATAATACACATATCGAATATACAATATCAGACTGTTTTGAGGTTAATCTGAGTAGTAGGTAATTGTCAACTGACATTATCCACGATCACAATACTCATACAAAATACTTATTCTTTAGTTTAAAGAACACTTCATGTTTTATATTAAACAGTAAATTGTTTTATTATAAATTTAGGGTTTGTAAAAACGTTTAATTTGAGAGATCACTTGTAAATTTGTTCGGTAAAAAAAAAATAATTGGTAAATTTATTGGGCTTACATATCTAGGTACATGTTTATCGTTACAAAATGTTACAAAATCATGACCATGATGTCAGTTTGACACATTAGTTGATAATTATAACGGTTATACTGTTGGTTAGTACACACGCCCACGTACGGTGTTTCAACGACAGTGGAAATATCGACGAGATTCGCGTGCAAACAAAACAAACCCCGGCCTGTACAAAGTTCTGCAAAGCATTCAAAAACTTTCACCCGAGTAATCGTTTAAACTATCAGTGTGTGTATGTGTCTAATACGGTTCACGCATTTAGGCAATTTCGCACCGACCGTGAATAACAACAATAATGCTTACAATAATCATAACAAAAACGCGAAACGAAGCACTGCAGAAAAAAGAGAACTGCACGTTACTTTTTATGGTTTTATTTTTATCACGTCTGTGTTAAATATAACCCGGCATTATCGAAATGACGGTCGATTGTGGGACAGAGAATTTGGACGTCGTGTGACGTCAACAATTGTACAAAATAACGTACAGTAATTCGATTGGCTGAGATCGGAGGGGACACAAATTTAACCCGTAACTGTTCGCTAATTCGTTTTTCAATTTAAAAGTTTTCTGATTTTTCACGGATTTCAAAACTGAATTTACATATTGCATCTCCGTGACATCATCGTCGGACACGATCCGTGCGAAGGAATGTGCCGTAAGCAACGTTCCACGGGAAGAAAAGTTAAATTGGCAATGCTCCCCAAAGCTACTTTACCAAGTTTCCAATAATAATTTTTCAAAAATTCTATGATAGATCAAATCGCATGCCCTTTTTTCGAGCAATTTGACAGATTATATATAAGGTTCTATAGACATGTGATATGTCTAACTACGATTGTAATAAATGATACATATTTTATATAATATATATCTACACTTTCTCGTATAGGATGATAAATGGTCTATATCAGGTCAGATAATAAGATATTTTTATTTTAAAAACATAATTTAATAACATCGTTCCCATAAAAAGCTATAGGTGACTATAGAGTGTTGAATTTTCAGATGAACATGACGAAAAATAAGAAGATTAAATGTATAATTTTATAAAATTTAAAATGCTAACCCTATTTACTTATCCTTTTTGTTATAATTTTTCGACATTAAATAATTTATAATTAAATTTAGTATCTGAAATTTAATTGAACGTAAACACAGTAGAACTTCGATTATCTGGGGTTATGTTGTGGAAGGGTTCACAAAGATAAATAAAACCGCGGTTAATTCAGACTTTTTTTTCTAAAGATTATGGAAAAATATACTTTGTTAAAATATGAATATGTTTGTACATTGTCGTGTTATAGTGTTCAGGGCTTAAAATACGAAGTAATATCAGTCTTTGCTTTTCGCGGTTTGAAATGATTTTATTCACTTCTCTTTCACTCTCTCTTTCTATATATTATATATATATATATACATACATATTTTTCATTCATGGCATTATGGAAGTCAAAATGTATTTTTGGTATATACGAATTTGCGTACGAGTGAGTACGGATAATCGAGACAATGTCGATTGAGGTTTTACTGTGAATCTAATTTTTCCCGTTTTGGAAACGTGTAATATTCTTCAGAAATTTACCCGATGTATTATTATTCTCGAAAAAGGGTCCGTCCATAGCAGTCAGTGATTTCACGAATTTCTCTCCGTTACCCCGTCGGCTTATTTTCGACCAAACGGCTAAAAGGGCTAATTTTAACGCATTTCGATTGCAATTATTTCATGAATATATTTCACCGCCATTGGACGTATACCTATACACAACTCGTACGATCCGGACGGATTTAATTTTACGAATAAACACGAGTGGCCGCCACCACCGATTCAAATATCCGGTCTCGGGTATATATTTCTTTATTTCCGTTGCGTTGCGAAAACAATATACGAATATACGCGCGCACGCCGTCCCGCCACTGCAGAGTACACGTGGATTGGGGAGTGGGGGGATCACGTCAGCCAGAGGAGGGATTTAAGGTGGGGGGAGACGGAGAGAATATGGTGAAACGGACGGACCAAGATAAAAGTTTACTATTGCTGCGCGCGCGCTCGTTGTAAGCGTCGCGTGGCGGCGAGTAGACGATTCGAGGGGAGCCTACGGTGGCGGAGTGGGAGGTGGTGTGCGGTGGGGAAGAGTGGTGTCACGGGGTGGGTTGTATATAAGGGACCGACGACGGTGGTGGGGGACGGACGACGATGGGGCGGTAGCGCGAGAGGGAGACGCAGAGAGTATTGACTCCCGGCTCCCTTGGGCTTGAGCCAGTCAATACCGCTGGGACCTCGCCTTACGGCAGTACTTCCCAAACTCCGGTGGCGCGGCGGCGGCGCAAGTGTCAGTGCGTACGAGCGCACAAGTGTATATTACACAACAACACTTTGCCGTCATCGTCGTGTATAATATGTTAGCGTTAATATACGAAATTCCGTCATTCCACAAAGAACAAAAAAATAAAACAATGAATAACAGTTATTCTTTAGAATTGGGGCTAATTTGAAAAAAAATAATAATAATAATTAGTACTCAGCAATAAACGACTTAAAGTACGCTTCGATGGCTTAATTAAAAAAGTAATATTTATAAACAGGGATCGGGTCTTAAAGCACTTGCTTATTTATATGATTAGAATTAATATTTAACCGGATGCTATATGAACGATTATAACACGTTACAACGATTTGAAATTTGAAATTTGAAGTTGCTAATTTTTTATTATTTCGATGGTTTTTGAAATAAACGCTTTTTACTAGTTTATTCTTCATTTTTTTTTTGTACATTTTCTTTTTTTTTTATGATTTTTTTTTTTTTAGTGTGTGGGTATTAAAAAAAAATTTTTTTAAAAAAAATTCTGTTACCTAAAAGTATATATAATTACACAAATCGTATTTTTTTTTTAATTTGTTATTTTTTTATGAATTGTATCAAACATTTTAGTAATTTTGGGGAATCAAAAAAAAAATAAAAATTATTTGTGTTAATAGTCCAAGTTTCTAAAAGTACATCATAAGTAAAATATCATGCATTATTGTAAGATTTAGAGACTACACATATTTAAACAATTCTTCAAATTTTAGTTAGTCTATCCTTGTTTTAAGAAAACTTTTGAGAATCAGAAATAAAAAATTATCTCTTCAAAGTACCTTGCAAATACAATTTTCATTCGATTACGTTTGCTAAATATACTGATCTGACCATTTTTACGGGTACAAAAAGTGTTTACACAAAAAGAATAAAAAAGAAACATAATTTAAAATTGCAAAAAATTCAAAAAATGTATTACATAATTTGATAAAATTTTTTTTTTTAAATGTAGAAAATAAATAGAAAATAAATATTGTGTTGTATAATATGGTAAAAATAAAAAGTGACATAAAATATTATTAGTTTCGTTTGTATTTAAAACTATTTTCGATGTGCGAAAACAAACAAAAATTATGAAACTATTATCTATATCAGGGATGGCTAACCTGCGGTACATGTTTCATTTATGGCTCATAGGATACTAATGAATGGCACAAAAGCGTCTGATAATTTTATTTTTATATAACCTTTATTTCACAGTAACCAGTATAAAAAAAAAAAAAATTCTTTGAAAAAGAAATCATTCCTAATTCAAATTTTGCTAAGCACGTTTATGAATTAAACATAATACTGAATTTAGTACCAAAAATACAATTTATATTAATTAAATATTGGAAGAATTACAAACTATGCAACATTTTACAGCATTATTCAATGGGATTCGTTGTTATACTAGAAAAAACGGACTTTTTCGGTTAATGTAAAGAATGAATACAAAAATATATATTTTTTTAACTAGTTGTTTTGTATAAACGCTAATATTAACTAATAACGTTAACGTGTAGTATAAGACGACTTTTGCTTAATCGTTAAAACCGTTCAATACTCGTATAAAAATAAATATAAAAAATATAATTAAATATAAAAAACTGAGATTGAATAATGTAAACGAATAGGTATATGTTTAAAAATAATCACCATCATCAACTCGATGAATAATATGAACTCTAAACTTAATAAAAATACACTTTATATTACGTAAACATTATTCGAGCATAAAACATTCTATTGCTAAAAACTTCGTATTCTCGTATACGAGTGTAGTGGGTTATATCTGTATAGTGCTTTTATTTAGTAATACTTCTATAAATATAATGCCAGCGAGACGCTGTTGTATAAAATTTGTTCCACGAAAAAATTATTATGTTTTTAAGTGGTTTTAATTATTACTACGTGTACTTAATTAACATAAACTTAAATTGTTTTAATTTAGTTTATTCATTGAGAAAACAAGATTTTTTTTTATGAGTCATTACATGTTTTGAAAGAGATGTCAAAATGTATATTTTATATCGTGAAAAGTTTTTGTACGTGTCTCACAGACTTAATAATTATATTATTCTTTTGTATTCAGAAAAAAAGTTAACGACGGAAGGGGTGCTTTAAGTTAACGTCCGCACAGCACACCGAAATGATTAGATTTGGCCTTGTCGTTATCACCACGAGGTCATCTGTTACTAGTGATAATAACTCGTCGATAAACCGTATTCATCATGATTCATGACGTATAAATATTACGTATTCCAGAAGTAGAAAAAAAATACAACAATTTAGTGTTTCCATAACATTTTTTTGTACCATTTTTAAAGTCAAAACTGCGTTCTATGCTTGTCATAATAAAAATGTTATCACCTCGTAAAATAATGTATATCTGTAGTTGGTCCATTTGTGTTTTAATATACATTGTACAGACAAGTTAAAATTTATGCTTCTAACTCTACTTAGTTTTCTAACTCTACGAGTGATGCAAATGTCATATTTATTTTTATTTTTTGCTACCCACTGTAAAATTAATTGTATATTACATAATATACTCCTATATAATATTATATACCACGATAGAATATAATATTTACATAATATAATTAATACCTGTGGTGAAAATTTCAATACTTGCCCGTATGTACCAATTAAACGTATTAAGGGAAGCATCGAATACGTTTTCATGAAAATACGCCCTGATACAGAATTGTCTTCGAATTTAAATTCTTAAAATGTGTCATTTAAATCGACTATAACAAAATATCTTAAATATCGTTATTGTAGTAATAATATTATTACGATCAGTATATCATTATTACTGTAATAATACCATTTAAAATACGAATTACGATTATCGTTTTCCGGGGAGTTAATTCGATTGTTCGTCTGGAGGGTTGGGGGGGGGTAGTCGATTCCATTCCTCCTCGTGGAAATAAACACTGACATCGAGTCGTTATTGTTTTGTGCTGGTGTGTGACACTTACATAATGGAGATGTACGCGCGTTCACCGCGAAATCGCTAATCGATTACCGTCAAATGTCAATACGCGAGTGTGTTGGAATAATAATAAATAACCGTCGACGCGAGATTTCAATAATAAATAATTAAACCCTGAAACTGCATCACTCGTAGAAAATAAAGCGATTAAACATTCCGGTGACGGGCTCGATGCGATGACACGCGTTGTCGTCTTCCTGTTTGCTCACAATAATCGAACGATTTCACGACGACAGTCGGATTCCCGGGTTTTTGGTGGTATCATACCGATTAAAAATTAATAATTATTATGGATTTACGTTTGATTAATCGTGTTTAAGAGAGTATGTATTGAAACGTTAGTCACGTAAAACGTGAACAATAACGAATAATATTTCCAGTGGCTTAGATACGATTATTTACTGGGAAGGGTTTTTAAAAATGCATAACTAATGATTTTATTCAATTTTTACATTCATAAATTAAAATATTTATTAAAAAAACAAAATTATCTCAATATTTTTTATTTTCAGCCAATACATTTAAAGTTATCTAAAGAATTCGGTTAAATTTTCTAAAAATTCATGAAAAAAATTACAATAAATTCTAATTTTTATATAAATTTGTCATTTTTTTAGAAAAATAAATAAAACTTAATATTAAACGAAAAATTACTATTCTATAATACTGTCTTATTGTATAAAAACTTAAAAAGCCAGTATTCTTCGCTTCTAGGGCTAAACACTTAGAGATTGTGTTGAATTTTAAAGAAATAGTAAATCGTTTCTTCAATAAAATGATTCTGAGCGGAATTTCAATTAATTACAGACAAAAATAATTGTCATTTTTATATTGAGTAGGTATGTTGTAACAGTACAGTTGTAACATATTTACATTCTATTTGAAATTAGTCTATGATAAAGTATTGTCGACACTTTAATGAATTAAGAAATATAACTTTTGGAATAGGTAGTAAATAAATAATCTATATTAATTATTGTTGATAATGGGTGAAAATTTCAAGATTCTTGTCCAATTAGTTTTGGAGTTGAGGGAAATTAATTAAATCGATTTTATGAAAAACTCGTTTACGGGATATTTTGCCGTTTCACAAAATGTTTTCATTGATTATCTTTGTTTTTGAATAAAGTATTGAAAATTATGCATAATGATTTTTTTAAAGTACCACTTGTGTAATTTTGGGTCTAAAAAAATACAGTATGAAACTTTAGGACAAATATTTCAATATGAAAAAGTGTTTCCATAAAAATATTTTGCCGTTTTTACTTTATAATTATACATTTATATTTGGTTCTGGGAGGGGTTTAAACCCCCTAAACCCTCCCCGTAACTACGCCACTGATATTTCTATGCAAACGGCACACCAATGGAACGTGATCCATTTCGATCGTGACGGAAACAATGAAATTTAATTATAATAATATTATATTATTATAGCAGTATAATATTACATCGTTTGATGTGGATTGGCATTAATATGTACCATTGGGATGGCATGAAGATTGATTTTAATTTACGACGGAAAATGTATCCATCTGGATTTACACGGGCGTGATGTAAATTTATCGATATGAAATAAAGTCGTACAACAGTAATAATAATAATTAGAATCTTACAATTTTATAAATTTTTAACTTCCTAAATTCGTGAAATGTTCAGTGTACCTCGTGAAAAATTAGAAATTAAAAACACTCATACTCACTCGAGTTAAAACTTGTTTGTCATATGCGGCGTACAAAAAATGAAAATAAGATACGAAATAAATATTACCCATCAGCTATTTTTAAATTATTAACGTCCAAATGTTATTTATTAAAATACTAACAGGATATTAAAAATGTATTCTAAAACCTTGAAAATATCGGCACAAACACATTTTTATAAATAAATTGAATGTTTTTAATTTTCATAATAATTTCAATATGATGGGTGAAAATTTCAACAATAAATTATTTCAGATTCATCGCTTTACTAAGAATCTAAAATGCATTCAATAGGAACAGATTTCTTGATTCATCTATTCCCTCCCACTCATAAAAAAATTATGATTCTGAGACTAGCCTGTATAGAAGAGAAGTATTATTTAAAAAAAAATATATCGTGTACGACAACAATGATGATTGTCGAAAACGACTTACCGCATACGTTTAAAACGAGACCTTTTCTATTTTTCTCTTTACCACGCACACACACTCACATACACATTCACGGCGTGTCAGACTCAATAACTTTACTATTGGATATCGTGCGCGAGCTATCGGTCCGTCGAATCGCATTAACTACGCGACGGGTGCGTTCGGGTAAAATTGTCGCAGCAGCGAATCGTATCGAATGAAGTTTTAAAGGTTAGAACAAATCGTTGTCTTAGGTTTTATTATTTTCCCGAACATTATCTCATCAGAGTTATCAGGTATATGAACGAGTACATATGCGTGGGCGAAAACCGCGTAAATATTATTGTGTGTAATATCATTATGATAATTATAATCTCGGAAAATATTTAAAAATACGAAAACAAAATAATAAGATTTTTATGCAATTGGACAACTTGAAAAAGCCACATCTTAAGTGGATGACGCAGGGAAGTGAAAATATAGTTAATAATAATAATAATAGAGTATGTCGTTGAAAAAGTAACAATATAATTGGGCGGTAGTTCAATACGTCATCTACCACTTAGACATAAGAGGATATCTACCGTATTCTATTTTTGGTTTATTGTTTAATCTATACTGACAAATAGTTGTTATTTGACAGAAAAACCTGATTTTAACTTAATCAATATATAAGTTTAGTACAGTTAAAACACAAAAGAATAAGAATCTGCAGCATTGAGTTAAATACTGAGCGCGCAGCTAAGTCCACGCTGATTGAAGATACTATGCACAAAATTTGTTCAGTGAAAATTAGTAAAAATTTAGGCTTTTTATGTAAGCAAATAATTTTAAATGAATCAATCGGTGTCCTGTGTAAGTTACTTTGAACTTACAAGACATAAGTTTCTTAACAAAATCAGAAGGTAATCAAAGACAAGTTATGGTAGATAATATACTGAATCGAGAAAGTGGCTGTAGAAACACAGCCCCTAATTTCATTCCCTCAATCCACGACGCCACTACTTTCTTAAGTGCAAAAATGTAGTTTAAATCCTATAAGATTCTTCCAAAATCCTAAAATATAGTGCGCTAGTCGTTCTTTGGAGAATATAGCAGACAATTTTCGGCTCTTATTTTCAGCTGAAATATTGAATTTCAAACTCTATCTGGACAAAACGCATTGTCTCTGGTGCAAGTGTATACTAGAAAGAACACTTTAAAATATTTCGGAAGTAACTATTGTTTATGCCATTTGTGAAAACCTGAAACTGTATTCTTGAGAGTTTAAGATTATTTTACAATCATTAACAACAATTTCAAGGGATTATTAAAATACTTAGGGGTGGAAGGAAAAAGGGAGCTAAGTTTGCTCTATTACCGGGAGCGAAAATCGTAAATGAGGGATTGCTCGAGGGAGGGAAACGTTGACCACTCGTACGGCGAAATATACTGAGCAGAGTGGACTTTGCGCCCCGTGTGTTACCCATCGTCGTTGTCGCAGACTGCTAAGGAGAAGTTGTCCTGGTAGAACACATGTGCACGAGGCGTGACGGAGAACGTATTGTGTACAGAAAGAATACGAATCGATGGACAATGGCGCGTAGAGATGAACAGAGTGTTGGAAACAATGTGCGTGTGTGTTTGATTTGGCGGAGAATGAAAAAAATTCTTATTGAACTAGAGCGGAGAAAAACGAACACCCTCGAGTATATATTTTATACACCGTCTCGTAGAATTGGAGTAAAATTGTATAGTCGTAGTTCTATAGAGAAATCATTGTAATGCAAACTAATTGAAATGTCTTAAAATAGATCTTCGAAAGTAATTAATAAGCTGTTGAGCATGAATAATATTATACACTAATTAATGTAATTAATATTGTGACACACAAAAAAGTACAGAAATACAAAATACATTTGTCAAAAATATGAAGTACGTTCCAATTTTATGTTATATTTTTCACTAGGGTTGATGATTACCAAATGTTACTTTATATATTATTAACTCAACATTTGTGTAATGTAATGAAAAATTTGAATTTGAAACTTTAAATTCTCATTTTTTGACGATTTTGATTTGTTTGGTGATTTCTTTAGATTCTGAGTAAAGCGAAGAATTTAGTATTTTTACAATGATTTGTTATTATTATTATTATTATTTTTATGTTTATACGTTTTCGTATAGAAATATAGAAATATTTGTCCAAAAGTTCCGACCAGCAACTTTTTGAAACAGAATTTTTCTCAATTCAAATCAATCAAAATGTTTACACCTATTTTTTGCACATTACTTAAATAAATTGAACAATTTATAATATGTATGTAAAATTAAAATTAACATAAATACGATTTTTTTTTTACTAATAAGACTGAAATTTCTAGGATTTTAAAAATCCTAATTTTCAATGCATTCAATAAGCATTTAAATTATATTTGTTGACATTTTCAGTGCAGTTTTGAGATTTCGAATGCATTTTTAAAGACTTTAATCGCATTAAATTCACAATCCTAATGATTATCTCTATGATGTTTGCTGTTTTTGAGAGTTTCGAATTTTTCTAATCAATAATAACAGTTAGAATTTTTTTTTTGAGTGTTCGAGACGGGGAAGGAAACACCCCGTCTCCGGGCGACCGAGTTTATATTACGCGATGCCACCGAGACGAAATTATAATGTCATCGCACAGTGCACCGCGCTATGGCGAGCTCGAGTCGACAGACGTGGAAAAACTACCCGACGGCGGCGGTGGCGTTGCAGGAAACAAATTGCTCGGCTCCGTGGCCGTTCCGTCTTGCTGTCAGCTCGCAGCCACCGTATTAACAGCTCCATGATGACATCATCAATTCCGCGGGCCGCGTCGGCTACTGTGAGATAGTTTCGTTCACGCGCGCTCGCGCCGTCGCCGTCTCCACGGACGTGCTGCGAGTCACCGTTTCACCTCTCTTCTACGCTTTAAAAGTTCTCAGTCCCTAACATTTACACCCCCTCCCCCCAGTTGTGCCTCTCCGCCCTCGCCATTCAATCCAAAGATATTTATTTATACAATATATATATATGCATATAATAGGTATATACGTATAACGATAACGTGCGCTCGTGTAAGCCGTCGCTGGTCCGGGATAAATTACCTTCATTAAAGTTTTAACGGCGACCGGGTGTGAGCGAGTCCCGCCGAATCGCCTCGGCCACGGGTATACGGACGGGGGACACGTGAGGTGACCGAGTGTCATGGTGGTGACGATCCTGGGAGGGGGAAATGGAAGAGGATGGGTAAAAATAGATTCGAAAGCACCCTCGCCCCATTACGAACGTGTTCTGTACACCGGAAATGCTCTCCGATATACTACGATAACACGGCGTGTAAATATATTCGTATATATTTATTTTAATTAGAGCTTTTAGTAGATACAATTAAGCTCGACAATTACAATACGCATGCTTATAATTATTGTACTCCTATGAATTATTTTTAAATTTTATGAAACTTGAAAAACAGACAAAAAAAAAAAAATTCGGTGAATCATTAAGTATCAAAAAAAAAAAAAAAAAATAACCGGATTCAAAATTTTAAGTCTTCTAAAACGAGACGTTTTCAAAATTTTTAAATTTTTATAGTACAGAGTAGTGCCATTATTGTCGATGTTTAAGTAAATAAACTAAAACTAGTTTCACAAAAATATAATTATTTTCCATCTTATTTTACCTAACTATTTGAAATTTTAAAAACAATATCTAAGTATCAAAGAGATTAAACTTTTATATTGAGAGACATGAATTGAGGAGGGATAATATATCAGCCACATTACCTCCAAAACGGTTTTTTGAAACCAGAATCGTCTTATTGAAGAAATGATTTATCGTTTCTTTAAAATTGTATACACCCTTCAAGAGTATCTGACCCGAGGAGCGAAGAATATCCGTGGTGCAAAGTATGTTCAGCTTTCTTGCCTTTACTTTACTTTACATTACTTTACTTTACTTTTATTATTTGTATTTATTATAATATTTTAAACTGCTTACAAAAAAGTTTTTAAAAACTGATTAGAAAAATGTTATTGCTAAACCTAAATTCCATTAGGTAAAAATGCGCAAACTTGGCCCTTAACCCACTTTAAAATTTTTTGCTAACGCTTACCTATGTATAAGAATTTCTAGGATTTAAATACCCCGAGATGTTATTTTTTATTGTGCTTGTGCAATACTCAGGTTCAAATTTCTTCGTCGAGAACGAATTTATCTTTGAATTCGGACAAACGGTCGAATAATTATACGGACGATAGCACATTTACCGCAGCCACAGAGCCTGGCCAGTTGTTGTACTTAGGTATAATGCTATTGTAACTCGCGTATAAATGACCGAAATTGTCAAAGTCACACGAGTATTTAACTAAACTTTCGTGGACGGCTCGTATTCCGATAAACTTTTGCGAAGTCTCACTAATGACAATAAACTATTACGTGCAAACACTTTTTCCGTGTTTCTACACACACACACACACACACACACACACACACACACACACACACACACACACACACACACACACACACATGCCTCACATCCGTCCTTCGTCGTCGCAGTGTCATCAGCCGCGCATCAGTTGTCCGGGGATTTAATCAAACTGTCAACTCGTGAACGTGCGAAAGACGAACTTTATAAATTATTAATTTGTCACCAACCTTTTGGCTCGAGCAAATTGGAGCATTCATTTCCCGTGTCGGGGGAATCGCAAAAAATGTTAAAGTTATACGAAATTAATTTCACTTTCGAGTGTCAATATATATATATATATATATATGTATAAACAACCGACGTCGTCGTTCGAGACGTTATACATACATATATGTGTATATATATATATATATACACGCGTTCTCGGTGTATATACACATCACACACGGATATCTTTCTAACGCGCGCGCCGCGACTTAACACGCCACGGTGCGTATCTCCTGGGAGCGGAAAACTTTGGGGAATTTAATTTAACGACAATTTTACAAGAGTGAAAAAAAAAAATTAATAAAGCACACCCATGGCACGCGCAGCCCGAATCGACGATACGTGGACGTTTTACATGTATTCGTTATTATGATTAATTGCAACGCGATTGACGACAAAGTGACATAAATGTTTTAGTTTCTAAGTGTAGCAAAGGAGATACACTGATTGTACAACGATGTTTATTTTTTTATTTTTATTTTTATGCGTACACGTTTTGGTATAGAAATACTTGTCCAAAAGTTTCGAAGGGCAACTTATTGAATCACGATTCGTCTCGAGATAGTACTTTTAATGGGTTATTTTTCGAAATTCTTAATAGTTTTCTCAAAATTTGGGAAAAAGTACCAAATATTTTACGAAAAAGTTTCGGAAAATTTATGAAAATTTAAATATAAATAAAAAAATAGAATTTGGAAAATGTGAAAAAAATGTTTGGACATTTTTTTCTAACCTTTTTTTTTGCATAAAAAAACATATTTTTTTGTTTATTTATTTATCATAACAAACTTTATAAATTTCAACAAGTAAAATTGTCTTGAATTAACTGAACCTTTTATTTTTTGAATTTCAATTTAAATAGCTATACCTATAAAATATTCATATTAATGCATCTAGTTAAAATTTTAAATATATAAATATGTATATATATAATGACTAATTAGTAATTTTAAATTATTAAATAAACGTGATTCAAGTAATTAATATATTATTTCTGAACCTTTTTTTTTAACTATGTGTAAATGCACTATTATGTAATTTGTATAATGTACTATGTAAGAAATATTTTCATAGCATTTTTCACTTATTTAAGCGAAGGTATTTTCATGTGCTATAGTCGTAAATCAAATTTCTATTTTTCATCAAAATGTAATTTTCCAGGAAATACTTCACGAAATACAAAAAAAAAAAAAGAAAAGAAAAGAAATTACATCATATCTCAGAACCCTGGAAATGCGATAATATCGTTGGTAAAGTATATGATATTGCATGGACGGCAAAGTCGTTCGATCTGAATGTCACAGTTGTGACCCGAGCCCGCGGTCTAAGTACCGCTGAAAAGGTTAATCCCACGTCTCATCCCCGGGTATCGCATGATGACGTCCTCGGCCGACATCCCCCGACGCGCATTACCACCACTGGGTTCAGTGACAATGTTTCGCCGCAATGATGACGAAAATATTAGCGCACAGTAGATTCCACAGAGTTCATTTGTAAACGAGTAAAATTGTTCGCAGTT
Source organism: Stegophylla sp. TES_Ste_2020 (assembly GCA_025469315.1). NCBI lineage: Eukaryota > Metazoa > Arthropoda > Insecta > Hemiptera > Aphididae > Stegophylla > Stegophylla sp. TES_Ste_2020. Next base: position 14,906 of record JAIPRM010003580.1, read on the forward strand.
CACAGACGATTGGAGGTTCCATCCGACCGAGAGCGGTAAAAATCGAATTGAAATTTTATTTTTTATATTTGATATAATATTACGTTTATAACGTTAATCTAAACCAGTAGTTCTTAACCGGTGTTCCGTGAACTTACGGTAAATGTTCCACCAAAAATTAAAACTCAGTGGAAAAAAACCATAAAGTGAACGATATTTTTTGTGTTTTATAGATTTAACATTTTGATTTTTATCGGTTTCTTAAACACAATTGTATAAGACACGTTAGGGAGAAATCAAGTGAGGTTTGGGTCTTAGCCGTCCATATCTAATCAAAGCCTCCAAAATTTCGAAAATTTCATAATTAAGGGGCGGGAGGTAAATTAAACAATTAAACATGTTAGACCCTCAAAATTTTCATTCTAATCTAGTCGTTGCCCAATAATTTGTTATATATAATTATTTTAAGATGTGTAATACAGTCAAAAATCATCACGTTCCTCCAATATCTTACAAAATGTTAAGTGTTCCGTCATTAGAAAAAGGTTAAGAACCACTAATCTAATCACTATGTATTACTTATAGCTCAGCGATTTGAAATTGTCGATTACGCAAATTTTTATTTTATCCCCCCTCTTCTCGAACCACAGAAAGACGGGGATTCATCGAGAATCTACCGCGCAACCTGCCGCCTCGTAGCCACAGCAACGCCATTTGTATAATGGTTTGGTGTTACACGTGTTAAAAAATTTCTCCCCATGACCACATTCTCGTCAAAAATAACTACAATTAAACCTCCTAGAGTCAAAGTTCATAGAAAATTTAATTTTCTTCTACTTACCGCGTTATCAAGATGCAATGTAGAAAAAGTCGAATAAAGAGTTTTTAATAAGTACTCATATGTTTATGTACTTATGTAATTACATAATAAAATTAATATTAATATAATCTTAGTTTATTATTAAAATTTACAATGTGAGTTATTGTTGTTTTAAAACAATCATTTATAAAAAGGACGTATTCAATTTTAAAGAAACGATGAATCATTTTTTCTATATAAGACAATGTGTAAGGGAGCTACAGATTTTTTTTAAAACAATTTTCTTTAAAAACTATGAAATTTGTTGTGATAGCAAAAAAAAAAAAATAATAATTTTTACGTAGCCAGTTTTATATTTCACTAATAACTGAGAAAAGTAAGAAAAACATTTTTTGATGAGAAAAAAAAGTGTTAGAAAAAATGTGCAAAATTTTTTTTTTACATTTTAAAAATTTTCTTATGCCAAAATATTTCTCATATTATTGTCTACTTATATTTTAATTTTTATGAAGTTTGGATTAAAAAATGATAGCTTTCGAGTCTTTTTTGTCAAATTTTAAGAAGTCTTTTTCCAAATTTTTAAAAAACCATTGAGAATTTCGAAAAAAATAACCTCTTAAAAGTATCATCTAGAAGTAAGTTGTGATTCAAAAAGTTGCTGGTCGTAACTTTTGGATAAGTGACACGAAAATGCGTACACATAAAAGATAGGTAAGTATATCGAATAGGTATTTTTAAATAAAATTATTTCCCCTCAAAATTTATCATTTTTTATATAGTGATAGAGTTTTGTGAACACGATATGGAAAAATACCTCGAAAATTGGTTTGAATCACGTTTGGGTACAAATAATTACGTTTTATTTTAATCTTAGATTGGCATTTTATAGTTTCTCAAAAATATTTAAGTGTTTAATTTGCTATTCATCGTTTCAAAATTAGTTTTAGTTTATTCCAAGTCACCGTGTCTCGACGACTTAACAACTATTACGTTCATAATAATTACTTTAAAATCCAAATTTTTACTGAGCGATGAAATATGCAAGTTAGTCATGAAGTTTATCACGGTTCAATTAAGATAATCTAATTATATTGAAGTTAATCGTGTTCAAAAGTTCATAAATCTTAGAATATATTATTATTATAATTATTGTAATCATGATGTACCTAGTGTTGTACTATATAGGGCCTGATTTAAGAGAATAGACGCTCTATGCACTATTAATTTTAAAGGCCCTTTTTTTCTAAAAATGTTGGTAAAAAAAAAAAAAAATTAAATATATTTTTACTAGTTTTTGGTAAATTGTTTATATTGTTTTTAAAAATTATAACCATTGATCATACGGTTGAACTATGAGGAAATTCAATAGCGGTAAACGTTTGCCAAAAGAAAAATTTAGACCGTCTATTTGCAAAACGGCACAGTAAATGTTTGTAAACACAGTAAACGCCATAATCCAGCGTTTGATCTGTTTAGTTCCGAAATCACAGTTAAGTTTGTTTACACTCCGCCACCATCTAATTACCAATAATTGCTATCACGTTTAAATGTAAACTCAATTATTTATTATTTAATAAAATGCAGGTTCCTTAATATTATTATTATTGTACATTAAATTCTCAATTTTATAAAAAATTATTTCTTTTTTTTTCTAGTGGAGAAGTATGGAAAGGGGGGTATGGGCCCCTACAAATTTGGTGGCCCTGTGCTTGTGCACCGCCTGTACATGCATAAATCAAGGCCTGGTATTTTATATTATACTGTAGAAGTACTTACTCAAACATTTATAGGCGAAAAAGTGAGGTAAAGTGAAGAAGAATATTCTTCGCTCCTCATTAAAAGGAATTAAAAATGATAAAATGGACGCAGATTAATATAATATTAAATTATTTAAGTATACTCGATACAAAACTAATAAAAATTATTCTGTATAATTAAGTGCAGCTTCATTCATTAAGAAATATGATTAATCATTTTTATAAATGCAACACAAATACCAAATGATCTTACTCAAAGAGCGAATAATGCCTATGCCCTTTGAAGGAAGTGAAGCGATGTTATTCACTTTATTACACTTTTGTAATATTAATACAAATAATTTATTTAGTTAGCTTTTTTAAAAAAAAATCAACTACAAGTAGAAAAAAACTTGAGCAATTTATTGATAAAAAAATAAGTATAATTATATATATTTGTGGTTTTGATTGAAAAATATCGTTATTTTACGTTAAAAAAAAAAAAAACCAATTCATACAAGTGCAAACGATTTGTGAGGTTTTCTTTCAGGGCCGTTAGAAATTTTATGATACAAGGGAAATTGTATTAATAATTATTTAGCCAAGAATGTCAAGAATATAAAATTGTATTAAATGAGAACTTAGAATTATTTTTTTAGTCTGTTTTAAACTACCTATCGTTGATAATAGGAGAAAATTGAATGTTTCTAGTACTGTTGATGTTCAAGTTACGACTAAATTACTTAAATTGTTTTCATGAAAAAATAGTTAATGGTATATTTTGCTATTTTTCTTATGCCTAGCAAAACTTATAAGAATTTTGAAAAATGGAATTTTTACAGTAGGCGCTGTGTGAACAAAATTATCTACCTGGAAACATGTTTTATACGATCGAAGCAATTTTTTCTAATTTTCATAGAAAACACACACACACACACACACATGTTACTGTATAAAATCACTCACTTCAACGCTCCACTCGGAATCTAAAATGTATCCAAACGGGCTACTCTCGAAAATTTAATCAACACTGACAGTTTGTGACGCTGGTAGGCCGCTATACGTGTATAACAATAATCGTTACATATAACAGCAGTGACCTGTTGAGAGGGAGGAAATTCGGAATGTAGAACGAGACCTCCCTACTAAAAAAAAAAAAAATCAATTGACGTCGCACACTGCACGAGTCCAAAACGATATGAACCGACAGAAAATTCGTTATTTATCATTGAAAAGATCACTGCCACCCCCGTATTTGGGTATGTTATTTAAAGATTGTTTCCGATTGTTTCCCATGCGAATGATTTTGGTTTCAGACGACATACAGACGATGGTGACAAATCCCACGAAAACGGGACAGTCGCATTGAGGCCCTTCCGATAAATCACGACCGAGGCAGACGCACATCATCGCGTCGCCCATCTGGTCGAACGGCGGCGTTGACGACTTGTGGTTTTATCACGACGTGTAAATAATAATAATATATGTATTTTTATGTGTGTGCACAAATTTACAAGACGATGGTAATATTATTTTAACACGATATTGCTTGGGGTACACGGTAAATCGTTTTCATCCCCTTTGAGACCTGACACTTTTATCTACGCTCCGACAAGTGCCAGATCACACGCGCACATGTGCACACGAGGCGAAATTAAACGTGTTATGTCACAATATAATAATATTATACATATTATAATATGACGTGTCTATGTTTTTATTGCTTCTTCGGTATGTGTTTCTCGACGGGAAACGCGCGCGAACAAAAATACTGACAGCGCGTCCGGATTCGAGAATAATTATTTAGTGGTGTGTAAAGATTGAGTGGCTCAAGCCCAGACATACCCAGTTTTCAAACCTTCGAATTGAAAAAGGTCGGACATACTTTGCATGGTGGATATTCTCCGCACCTTGGGTGTGAAGTTCTTGGTGGGTGTGTTTAATTTTAAAGAAACGATAAATCATTTCTTCAATAAAACGATTCTGAGCGAAAGCTTCAAATACTATATAATAATAATAATTGGCGATAAGGAAATATTTTACAAAATGTTATTTATTAATGTTGGGTATTCGATATTTGTATGCGTGCGTGTGTGCACACACACACGAATATCGAATACTTAACATTAATAAATAATATTTTGTTAAATAAATTTTTGGACCAGTATCTCTACCCGAAATCATGATGATATACATACGGGGGAGGGGGGACACAGATTTGTAAAACCAATACATTCCCCGCTGTTGCGCAGAATCTAAAAGTTAAAGTCGAGTTGTCTATCGTAATTTTATTTTATTTCTAATAATTGTAATTTTACCAGAATTTATCTTCAATCGTCAACAAATGTTATACAAAGATAAACAAGACATTATCTAGAATATTTATGATACAATTATAAATTGTTGTTTGAACTGCTCTCTGGTCACGAGTTAAAATTCTCGAATCATCCATCAATAACAGGGTACCCAACCTCATTACACCGTTATAAACTGCTTCCACTGTGTTCGATATTACAATAACACGAATCGAGACTCCAGTCTCTGAGACAGATAAACGACCTCGCGATTAGGTTAGTTTAACGATTTATTGGCAACGATGCCTACGACGTTTTATAATTCGAATAATATATAATACGACGGTCTCGGCGGCGGCATTTGAGTCTTTGCTTCGTCGTCAACTCGTCGAGCGCGCGCGTAGATGTTTGTTTGGGTTTTCATTATTCATCCCCTTTACCACCCCACCGTTCCCTAGTACGCGTGCGACTTCTAGGGGAGATGACGGTGTGATTGATGTGCGCACACATGAGTGTATTTGCGTACGAGTATAATAATAATATAACGTATATACGTGAACCTCTTGGTCGTATTTATTCGTTATTTTTTCGTCGTAAAAAATCCCCACTTTCCCGAGGATTCTTATTTGACCAATGTACTTACACTTGAGAGAGAGAGAGAGAGAGTAGAAGGTTCATGGATTCAATACTTTTCCGAAATTTTAGGAAAACAAATAAAATGCGTCCGTGTGACTAACAGATATGATCATTTTATTGCTTTCGCCAAAATAATAAATAGGTTTTCTAGATTATCTTATAAATTTTATTTTGTATCACTAAATTGTATGTTTGATTTTTAATCAATAAATTGTTTTTGTAGATATATTTTTATAAATTATGTGCACTTAATATCTCTGAAATATGGACCAATACACTCTATCGATGGTCAACAAATTGGGGTGAAGGTAAATATAAAATCTATTTTATAATTTTGAGAATACAACTTAGGGGGTAATAATTTTAGAGAGTTAATATATATATATATACATATATACATAAATGTCTACTACTTTTGAACACCTCTAGTGGTCCCTCTTAACCAGATAAGTTCATACTCTGGCATCAGAATTGTTCTATAGATGGATTGAAATGATAAAAGTGGAGATAAATTTCAATCAGAAATTTAACATATTTGAAATTTATATGGAGTAACGAGGGGAGTATAAATAATGCAATTTTTTTTAAAGCAATTGCATATAATGTCAATTTTAACTACATATTACCCAATATTAAGCTTTCAAATACAATGTTGGTGGGGTAGAGGAGGAAAAGTGATTTTTGAAAGCTTTGAACGCCCTTAAAGGCTCCTTTATGGAAGGATGAAATCAATTTTTAAATTTAAATATATAAAAAAAAATCCAAATGGGGAAGAATACCGCTATGTTTCCTCACCTCCTGAATCCCCAAATATAACGTAATGGAATTTAAAGTTTCATTTCATCTGTCGATTTGTTAATAAAGTTGAAAATTATAACGTAACCTTAAGATTAAATTACTGAAGCTCGTAGTCGGTAATATAGTGTCACAGTTAAGACTAACCAGGAAGTGCACTCTATTCGAGCCATGTAGTTCTCAAAAATTTAAACAAACTAAAATCGAACTTTTAATCAGTGTTACTAATAGGTTAAAAAAGTCTTTGTACGAAATTATTGTTTTTAAGTACATATCGATGACTTTTGTCGTTTGTTATGATATCGTTGTACTAGAGACAAATTCATTAACCTTTCCCAGTTCTCATGTCAAAAATTATTTAGTATGACAATTGCGTGTTGTACAATTCCGAGTGTAACTCAATTTCACATATGTGATAACACTGAATTGAGGTCAGATCGTGTTATCGATAAATATACCATCTGGCTTCATATTATAATCTGTGGTATTATATCACATAATCAGATGATAATTTTATAAGTTATATAAAAATAAAAATAAAAAATAAAAAACCCTGAGTTGACTGAAAGACAAAAATCTGCATTAAGTGCTTCGTCCTCGTCATCCTCGAACCATCCGGCAGACTCATGGACGTGTGTTTGTGTGTGTGGGAGAGAGGGGAGGGAAAGGTCGTCGGAAAGAATAGTGTATTTTTTAATCCCGTACGTGTGCGCGCGCTGTCCGCCTGCGAAGAATAAAACAGACAATGCACGTCCTCGGTATAAACCACGGTATCTATACCATATATAGTATTATAATAGTTATTGGTATAATATTGTGCACGGAGCTGAGATCGAGTGTGCGCTTAAACCCTATTACTTAAAATATCCCGATTTGCTGACGGGTATGGGTCATCGTTTGAGGGGTAGACGTCGGTGTCGTTTAAATAAAATAATGGGAAGTACAAAATAAAAAATAGAAGAGGACTTCTGAAAACGGGACGACGACGACGGGTCTGACATACGGTACGCGGTTTCTAGTGTCGTATATCGGTCGTCGTTGTCGTCGTCGTCTGGGCGAACGTGTCGTGCACGCGCTGCGCAATCACATTAATTGAACAGTTCCGGCGCGCGACCGGCACGTGACCGGCGAATAACCCTTTCCATCAGTATGGTGGGAGGGGGTAGAACGGTCCTACATAATATGAATTGTAAACGCATACGTCTATATTATGTAAAGTAGCGTACGTGTGACAAAACTGCACTGGCGCGTGAAAACCAATCATGTAATATGCTGCAAAGGACTCGAACCTAGTGACGGGTTTTGCTGGTTTCGGATATCCGAGGCCTAAAAGATTTTTTATGGCTTTTGGCTATGGTTACCAAACCGATTTTTGAACATCGCGTATTAAGCTTTTGGCTGAAATGAGGGGTTTTTGAAAGTTTTGCCATGACTGAGTCTTGGGATTTTTGGTTTGATTTAAAATCTAGCCGAACTCTATGAACGTTTATGAGTTATAAAAACGATTTAAAATTTGAAATTTAAAAGCGCTTATTTTCGCTTTTTTTATTTAATGAGAACATAGTCTTCTGATTTTTCATCAGAAGATATGATTTTTTGGTTATTATGTATGTGTTTTTAAAATGAAAACTCAAATTTTTTTTTAAACTTATTGTTCTATTACATAGATATAAATATAGAACCTATCTGACTTGTATTTTATTTTTTTAAATTTGTTGCATTAAATATTTTAATAAATTAACGGAGAATTTTGAAAGAGAACCCATTTTGTGTTAATAGTTGAAGAAAACTAAAAATACATCAAATGCCCAAATCAAGCATTGGTATATTTTGAAGATAAATTATACATGTTTTTTTTTAAAGGGGTGAGTGGTCAATATTTTTTTAATTGCTTAATTTAATGCCATAAATTCCTTATTTAGAGGCTTATATATTATAATAAAGTATTTTTGAACTTTTTTAAGTGTTTATTTTTATGGTTTTACGTGCTATAAGTCCTAAACCCTGGTCATGGCATTAAAATTGATTTAACTACATTTACTGGCTTACACCGTGAAAACTTACGGTTTATAACAACTAATAAATTGTAGGCAGAATGTGTTTGTTTATGTTTTAAACAATTGTTTTTCATGCTGTTTAAATTATTTGTTTTAAACTTTTCAGGCGAAATACAATTTGATTAATTGGGGTGTTTAACATCTGCTTTAAACAAGAATTTAAACAAAATGTTTAAAACATCTCTATCCTGGTTAAAATGCAACTGGCGAATCAAAATGAGATAAAAAAAAAAAAAAAACACAGGTTTGCGAAATTTGAGAAGTTTTTGGCACACGGGATAATAATAATTATCGTCATAGGTCTCGCCGCTCATGTCCATCTACCTAAAACGATTTAGTCCGTAAATCACGCGGATTAGTCGCACTCGCGCGGCCACTGAACCGTATACGTACGTACAAGTACACAAATTCACACACCCACACACTCGTATAATGTTACGTATACGCTAAACGATCGGACGCAATCTCGTAATGGGCTAAATTCACACACACACACACACACACACACATACACATATACATACACACACACTTAATATACTCACACGCGCCCCGTGTTACAGAAATCGTGACACGGTCCACGTGAACCCAATGACGGGCGGAGAGACACTCTGTTCACAGCCTCTTCCGACCCCGAGCCCATATTTTATATACGAGAGCAACCGATTCGGACCACATTTTAGCGAATCGAACAGATGTAGTGAACCCGAAAAACGAATTAACTACACTCCGTAAACAAACACATACGCACATACGCACACCGCTGCAGACGGCCTCTTTATGTGTTGTTATTATTATTATCATCATCATCAATTCACTGGCACTGCAGTAGTGGTAGTCGTAAATAATGTTTTGGGTACACACTACATGCGCCTAAATTGAACAGTATGTGGTAGGCGGTAACACGACCCCGAAAACTCGACCTCCCCATCCCCCCACCCCAATTTTATCGACCTTATGCTTTGAAATTCACGGTACGCATTAAGTTTAAATTTTAAACGACTGACGCGAAATATATTTAATCAAGTGCACGCGTTATTTTGACGGTGATATTAATAGAAAATAAGTTTCTGCAATATTTATAATATTATATGTACAGGTCCGATAGTATAGCGCGTTTACCGGCTGTATAATACGTAATATGTACGTGTATGATAATAAAAAGTAGCACGACTAAACAATAAAACCGAAGAAGGGGACTAATTTTATGGAGTCCATCGTAAACTCTTTATAATAATAAAACGTACACAATCACATACAAGTACAGAATAACAGAATTATGTCAAAATCGCTGGAATTCCGTCTGATCTTTAATCGACAATTAACTAATACGCATTACTCGCAATCACAATTAATTGTATCGATGTGTAGAAAGTTTCAATTCGCAAAACATTCGTTTTCTTTTGTTTTTGTTTTTTTTTTTTTTTTTTTTGTGGAAAACATTTCTAGCCGAAGAGCGAATATACCAACAAAGTATAATATTGGTGCCAATCAACTAATTTATATTTTGAGTGGGGTGAAGAAGCTAGTGTTTTTACAATGTTGTTTATTTTTTCTATTTTTCTGTGTACACATTATCGTGTAGTAATACTTTCCCAAAGTTTCCACCAGCATCTTTTGGAAACAGAATTTTGCTTTAGATGGTACTTCGAAGAGGTTGTTTTTTGAAAGTCTCAATAGTTTTTCCAGAATTTGCAAAAACGTTTTTAAAACTTTTTTTTAATTCAAACTTTATAAAAATGTATATTCTGATAAACAATAATATAAAAAAATATTAGTAATTTTTTTCCAACACATTTTTTCATCAAATTTCCTTTTCCTGTTCTCAAATAATTAATACCTTTTGTTTGGATAAATTATGAATGTAGAACTTTTTTTACCATTTTTTTTTTTTTTTTTTTTTTTATACTGTCTATGACGAAAAATCGCTATTTTGACTCGAACTTCTTTTCGTTAAATCTGTTCAAACGTCTTTTCGCTTAATCGCTTAAATATAATAACATTTTGACCGTCGAACAGTTGATTTCAAACACCACGTGACGTGTTATTCTATGTACCGTATCGTTTACACTTTACACACCTACTATATAATTATACACGCTTCATTGCACCACAGATTATACCGTGCAATGTGTGTGTGTGTGTAAAGGGTGCAGTTTGTTTAGAGTGTGTGTGTGTGCGTGTGCGTGGGTAATATGTGTATACTTAACGTCTGACTCTCGTGTATATACGTATACCGTCGTAAATGATTGACCCACTACGGCAGCGGTTCCCAAACTTCTTCAACCACGGAGCCTTTTTTTAAGCGTTATTTTCTCCCGGAGCCCCAAGAAATATTTAATGTTAAGTTTAATTTGCCTTTGTTCTATGATACATAATATAAAGCATGT
>JAIPRM010003581.1:0-25612 GCA_025469315.1 Stegophylla sp. TES_Ste_2020
CGTTTTTGTCAAATTTTGGGTATTTTTTTAAAAAAAAAAAAAAAAAAAATTGAAGAATTTAGAAATTCAAAAAATGACCTCTTTAAAATACAATCTAGAGGCAAATCCGGTTTCAAAGAGTTATTATTCGAAACTTTTGAACAAGTATTTCCTTACGAAAAGTTGTACACAGAAAAAAAAAAATAAACATCATTGTAAAAACACTTCGTTCAGAATTTAAAAGAATGTTCGTCGGGTTATTTAACGAAAATAATTGTAACAACGGTGTGTCGCGAGAGCCATACACGTTGCGAAAAGCCTTGCGAATTGCTTGTTAAATATTAGAATATTTTGAAAAATGAAATATTTATATTTAGGGTGAGTCAAACTCGCCCTGATTTTAGTACTGTTTAAAATATCTCTCAGTAACGATCAAAACGATATCCGTTTGGAGAATCTGGTGGTGTTGATGTGTATCTATCAGACCTAGCTTGAATTTAACTGTACGTGAAATCATTTTGTCATATTTATGAAATCTAGACACAAGAGAAATCCGATTTTCTTACAATTTTAAAATGTAGCTTTCAATACTCGCTCGCAAGTTTGTGTGATTCGTTGAAGTAAAAAAATAATAATAATAATGGTAATGAAAATGATTATGACGTATACTTATATAACACTACAGCTTTTTGAAAACAAAAACGAATTTAAGCTCCGTTATCAATCAAAAATTGGTTAATTTTGTATTAGAATTTTTTTTCAAGACCATTTCAAACGCTAACGTAGGTAATTAGTGGCTATTTCTGAGTTAGAGAAACGTTAGTTTTGGAAACTCTAATAATAATAATAAAAATTTATTTGAAATGAAAATTACATTTTTTAACTCGTAGTAAAACAATTCGCGGAACCATAATCTACAAGGAGTTCGGAACACGGACGGACTTCGATCTGGGACAACTCACCGTGACATTTATCCAAATGTTTCGACCAGCAACTTTTTGAATCAGAATGTATCTCTCTAGATGGTACTTTAAAGAGGTAATTTTTCTGAAATTTGAAAAAAATTCTCTAAATTTGACAATTAACTTTTTTTTTTTTTTTTAATTCAAACTTAAATTATTATAGATAGATAATAATATGAAAAATATTTAGGGAAAGAAAATTTTTGATACCTATGTGATTATTTTGTCTCATCAATACTTTTTTCCTATTCTTAGTAAAGTTTAAATTGGGAATAAAACAGGCTGAGTTAAAAATATTTATTTATTTTTTTTTAATAATAATAAACTTTATAGTTTTTAAGTAAAATTGTTTTGTCCACTCAGAATAGTTTTCTTAAATAAATGATTTATTGTTTTTTTTTTTTTTTTTTTTTTTTTTTTAATTTAAAAACATCCACCAAGTCCTACATATGGCTCAAAGAATATGCGAACACGGCCAACTCGCCGTTGCCATTTCGCATTGGCGGTTTTGCTGCGAGATATTTTAGATTCTGAACGAAGAGAAGAAGCTAGTGTTTTTACAATGATGTTTATTTTTTTTATTGTTTTTTATGGAAATACTTGTCCAAAAGTTTCGATCAGTAACTTTTTGAAACCAAATTTGCCTCTAGGTTATACCTTAAAGAGGTTATTTTTTGAATTTCTCAATTCTTCAATTTTATTTTTGGGAAAACACTACTTAAAATTTGACAAAAACTATTCGGATACCATCATTTTTTGATCCGAACAATATGAAAATTTAAACATAGATAGAAAATCATATAAAAACGATTTTGGCGTAAAAAAATTTTGAAAATAAGAGAAAAAAAATTTTGGACATTTTTCTAACATTTTTTTTTCTCATTTATTTTTTATATTATTAACTTCCCTAGTTCAGAATCGTTTTATTGAAGAAATGATTTATCGTTTCTTCAAAATTAAATACACCCGTCAAGTGAATCCCACCCGTCGTGCGAAGAACACCCATCGTGCGAAGTATGTCCGGCTATTTTTTATCGATGGCATAGTGCACAAATTAAATAAATAATATTCTAATAGGTGTACGGTGTTATAAATAAAAATAATACACCATTGATTATATTTAATCTAAAAATTGTATAAAAAATATTTAAAAATTAAAATATTATATATATATATAAATGGTATAAAAGGTTAAAATATTATAAAAAAAATATATACATAATACATATATATATATACTAAAAATGAGAGTTATTAAAATATAAATTATTTTAAAGAAAACTATTCTGCGCAATTCCACGTAAATATGAAATAAAAAATTTCTATTTTCTGCGGTTTAACTGCTAACAATCTTTGAAATTCGACGGTTAGCAGCTAAATATTTTTTTTAATTTCCCTGGTGGTACGTAAAGACTGTACTATTTATATACATTAGATCAGCGGTTCCCAAACTTTGTCAACCACGGAGCCTTTTTTTTAAGCGTTATTTTCTCGCGGAGCCCCAAGAAATATTTAATGTTAAGTTTCATTTGCCTTTGTTCTATGACACATAATACAAGCATATGCTTACCTCCATTTTTGAGCATAAAAATGGAAATATTTGGAGTTTTTCAGTCACTTTAATAAAAACAATGTTCCCCATAACTTTTTTTTTATTATGTCACCTTAAGGATGATATTGTGTCATAAAGAACAATTATTATTGTATTATTAAATTTTTATGGCGGGAGCCCTTGTGAAACAGCTGCGGAGCCCTAAGTGCTCCCCGGAGCACAGTTTGGGAACCGCTGCATTAGATAATATAATATAAAAACGTTAATGTAACAGAAAAAATATCTAACGGCGAAACGACTACGGGGAGTTGGCCGTGTTAGCGTATTATTTTATCCGCATGTAGGAACATGCAGGACATATTTTGTGGGTGTGTTTAAATTTAAAAAAATAATAATAATAATAAATTATTTACTTAAGGAAATTATTCTGATTGGGCAAAACAATTTTACATAAAAACTATAAAGTCTATTATTTTTAAAAATACATAATATATATATATTTTTTTTTTTACTCATTCTGTTTTATATCTCACTTTAAACTTAACCAACTCACATATCAACAATTTTCTCTCTATATTCTTCATATTATTATCTATCTGTAATTTAAGTTTGCATTAAGTTTAAATAAAAAAAAAAAAAAAAACAGTGAATTATTGTCAAATTTCGGAAAAATTACCTCTTTAAAGTACCATCTAGACTCTAGAGAGATAAATTCTGATTCAAAAAGTTGCTGATCGAAACATTTGGGTAACTTTCACAATGCGAAAATGTCTTTCCGAATATAAAAATAAAGTAATAATAATAATCGTATATTATTTCGCTCTACTCGGAGTCTAAAAATGAAAATTCATCCCCCATAATTTATAATATTTAAATTATTATATTCGGGACACATATAATTGCGTGACACGAGTAAACATAAGTATTGTATGCCTATACTTAAAAAGGCAATACTTAAAAACGTTAATACAACAACAAAAAATATATCTCACGACGAGTTGGCCGTGTTCGGACGGACCTAACCTGACCGAAAAAATAAGAAGAAAGTGAATCTTTTAGTAAAACATTTTTTTTTGACTTCATTGAAGTCAACAGTGATGTAGTAGAATCAAGTATTAAAGTGGCGAAAATCTCTGAGGTCTGTTCCTTGAACAGTACCCGAAAATTCTTCATAAATTCCATAAATCCTATTAACGAATATTTTATTTATAACCATAGTAATAACCTTTTATTTCATTAATTATTCTGTGTAAGAATTTTAACTAATGGCGCGATATTTTTGTCTGTACTTATAGATAATAAAAACACATTAAATATTGAAATGATATTATACATTTTGCATCGCGTTATATCATAATAATTATAGAGGTTCGAAACTTAAAAAAAAATAAAATACACAAAATTATTTATGCCCCGATAAACGTAAAAATACATGTTAAAAAATGTAAAAAAGCCGGACATACTTCGCACGATGGTTGATCTTCGCATCTCGGGTTAGAAGCTCTTGGTGAGTGTATTAAATTTAAAAAAAAAAAAAAAAAAACAATAAATCGTTTCTTCAATAAGACGATTCTGTACGAAAGAAGTTAAAAATATAAAGAACAATAAGTAGTCGTCATGTTCAACACACTCACCAAAATTATCTGACCCGAAGAGCGAAGAATATTCGTCGTGCGAAGTATGTCCGGCTTACTTGTCTATACTTTACTTTTTTTTATCTAATATATAAAGGAAAAAATAAATAAATAAGTAAAAAAAATTGTTAGAAAAATGTCCAAAGTTCTCTTTCCAAATTTTAAAAATTTTCTTACGCCAAAATCTTTCTTATATTATTTTCTATCTATGTTTAAATTTTCATAAAGTTCGGATCAAAAAATGATGGTTTCCAAGTCGTTTATGTCAAAATTTGGGTAGTTTTTTCAAAAAAAAAAAAAAAAAATTGAAGAATTGGGAAATAATTACCTCTTAAAGGTACCAACTAGAGCAGAGGTTCCCAAATTTTTTTTGATACGACCCATTTTGGTCATTAATTTCAATTTTGGCAACCCACAACAATAACTAAGTCCTTTTTTTTTTCTTTGAATAAGATACTGAATAAAAAAAGGAATTATATATTTAAATTTTAACCAAATAATATGTACAACTGTTAAATAACTCTAATTATTCATTTATTTATTACAAAAAATATGTGATAAATATTTAAAATTATATAAGTATATACGATTAAATGAATATTAAAAAAAAAAAAAAAAATGGATGTTTAATAAAAAGTCGGACATACTTCACTCCATTCGGATTCTCCACTCAAAAAAAAATTCTTCCCCAAAAATATTTTTCATATGCAGTCTGCAGTATATATTTAAATTTAAATAAAGTTTCAATTGCATCCATGTCTAATTTAGGGCTGTTTTTATCAAATTTTGAATAACTATTGAGAATTTTGAATAATAAACACCTTAAAGTACCATACCGAAAAAGAATAAACATTATTGTAAAAAACTAGCTTCTTCACTTCTTTATCACGACCCACAGTTTGGGAACCTCTGAACTAGAGGCAAATTCGGTTTCAAAAATTTACTGATCGAAACTTTTGGACAAGTAGATCTATACGAAAAAGTGTATAGAGGAAAAAATGAACATCATTTTAAAAACACTAGCTTCTTCACTTCGTTCAGAATCTAAACCATGCACTTAAAACTATGTATTAGATATTACATAAAAAAATAAATATATATTGTCACTTGACATTTTTCTATTATTGGTGAATAGATGAAATTCGATGATTTAAACTTTTTTGAATTTCTTAACTATTTATAATAATTATTATAAGCTTACAGTACGAGAGCGATTGTAGTGTAAAGATAATTATTACGCGCTACTGAATATAAAAAAGAACCCGAAAAAATGCTTTGTTTTCGAATAATTTCATTTTTAGAGTGTTTGTACGTGACGTCAATGACGTACAGGGATAAAAATTTTATGACTTAACGTGTAGCTTCACAAAATATAGTTTTGCTATGATCAAAACAAATTTAAAATGATTTTAATTAGTACTTGTTGAACAATAAAATTGTTGTCCGGAAAAAAAAAAACAACTGTTGAATATGCGTCAATATAGGAAAAATATTAGAAATATGAAAAAACCCGGAAAGTATGTGCGGAAATATGCCCAGCAAAATATTTTCCATTTTTATTTCCTATAAAATTAGAATATTACTACAATCCTTGAATCCTGCGACGTTTTATGCGCACATGTGTGATGGATATTATGCGAACGATACGAGTCTCCTCCCGAGTCTTGATAAAAAATATTAAAATCACGGATAAACCATTATGGTAATGGTAATTTAAACTGTCGTTTCGCCGTCGTCGCGTTCGGGGGAAAAAATGACCGTTGAAGAACGCTGCGGCTGTATCGTTGACGTAAACAGAACGTTCGCTTCTCTCGGAATATAAGGACCGAAATGACCGAATAAAACGGGTGACGCCCGGGTGGTTCTCAACCTTTTATATACGGCGGCACCCTAATTTTGATCCATTAAAATGGCGACACACTTAATTCAATTAATGTATTTTTGAAAAATTGTTATTATTAAATTATTACATTTTTATACGTGTTAACATTTAATTAAATATTAACATATTATGAATTAGCATCATGAGTATTCTTCTTCGATCCTTGAATGGGATAATCTTGGTGGTCGTATTGAAAAATTTAAAGAAACGATAAATTATTTCTTCAATAAAACGATTCTGTGTAAAGCTTCAGTTTATTCGAGACAATTTTACTTAAAAGTTACAAAGTTTGTTATTGTAACAAAAAATATTTATTTTTTACTCATCCAGTTTTATATTCCACTGTTAACTGAGAAAACAAAAAAGCGTTATCACTCATATTATTGTTTATCTATCTTAAAATTTTCATAACATTTGGATAAAAAAAAAAAAAAAATGATTTTTAAAGGTATTTTTATTAAATTTTATGTAGTTTTTCCCACATTTTGGAAAAATATTGAGAATTTCGAAAAATGACCTCTCAAATGTGTCATCAGATGTCAATTCTGATTCTAAAATATTTTGGTCATAATTTTGGACAAAATGTGTTTACAGAAATAAAAAAGCCGGACATACTTCGCACGACGGGTGGTATTCTCTTGACGGGCGTATTAAATTGTAAAGAAACGATAAATCATTTCTTCAATAAAACGATTCTGAACGAGGGAAGTTAATCATATAAAAAATAAATGAGAAAAAAAAATGTTAGAAAATTGTCCAAAAATTTTTTTTCACATTTTCAAAATTTTCTTACGCCAAAATCTTTATTATTTGATTTTCTATCTATGTTTAATTTTTCATATAGTTCAGATCAAAAAATGATGGTTTCCGAGTCGTTTTCGTCATATTTTGGGTAGTTTTTTCCAAAAAAAAAAATTGAAGAATTGAGAAATTCAAAAAATGACCTCTTTAAATTACAATCTAGAGGCAAATTTGGTTTCAAATAGTTATTGATTGAAACTTTTGGACAAGTATATCTATACGAAAAGTTGTACACAGAAAAAAAAAAATAATAAACATCATTGTAAAATTGGGCTCTGTGCGCAAACGAGTATCACCAAATAAAACGATATGGATCGGTCGGTGGAAACAACAAAAACCATTTATATCCCTTCAACCCCCCCCCAAATATATTTCGTTAATGTTTGTAGATTTCCACGACAGAGTAGCGAATAAAATTGTGTATTCGCGTGTAACATAATCTGTCCAGACTGTCCAGACACAAATTTAAATATTTATCGTCGTTGTTGTAGTTATAATTACTATTATCATTATTATATTGACATCGTTAATTTAAAAATGTTATTATTATTATTCATGTTGACGACGGGCGCAGGTCGACGCGTGAGCGTTTGCAATCAAACTGCTTCCATTTTTCCGGGAAACGGGAGAAAGAAAAATATAAAACGAATATATTGAGAAAAATATAAAAACATATTATGGGGGAGGAAAAATCCTACGTGGGAGTACGGCGACGGTCTGAAATCCAATTAAGGTGGACAAAAGCAACATGTCTTTTTTTTTGCACAAGTCCGTTTCAATTCACGCCAAGCGCAAATTGTGTTTATTTCGGACACAATGATGTCGGGTGATACGGACGGAATTAAAAAAAAAGCTTTTTCATTTTCTTGTTGTAATATGTAATTATATTTACGAAAAGCAAACGTCATTAGCGTTACAATAATATTATTACATTACAATAAATGCGTGCGTTACCCGTGGCCAACTATATATTTTACAAAAAGTCGAAGATAGTTTGTTTGCACTATGGGTATTTATTTTTTCCATCTCTTGGTGCGCGTTATTGAATTGTTTTAAGTAACCATTTATGTAATTATTGAAAAAAATAAAATAACGGTTCTTATTCTAGAGGTCTAGAATTAAAATATAAAATACTTTACTATAGCAAAATAATAATTATTATTGTCTGTGTAACTCCATTTGATTTTAACAAAAAATAAAATTTAATAATAACCTCGTGTGTGAATACGCTTGTACAACATTACGTACCTGATTTTCCAAAATATGTTTAATGTGAATAATCTATTACCAAAGTGTTTACTTTAAATATCAAGAGACTTAAGCTCGAGTTACACACGGAGCGTTTTGTACGCGCGTGTACGGTTTTCAAATCGCGGCAAATAATCTCCTGAAATTCAACCCATACATTTAGGTGTCTTCAGAGCCGTGCCGTGGGGGGGGCCTTGGGGGCAAGCGCGCCGGTCGCATGGTTTAAAGGGGAGCCAAAAATATTTTTTTTATAATACATTTTATAATAAAAAATGAGTAAGTTATTTTGGATCATTATAAATTATTTCTGAACAAATTTCCTACTATGGTCGAATGATAACAATAAAATTAGTCAACCACCTTGTATTTTTTGGTTTTATAATAAATTAAGGTATTCTTTATCTCAAATCTACTGCTCGTCGAGTATGCGGGGTGCGATAAGCAATAGTCAAAAATAACTCTACTCACTCATAATGTATTATATGCGTTAAATACAAATTATATTACATAATAATTTATGTTAAATTTGTGATTTTTATTAATTTTTTAATTATTTTGTACCTAACTATTTTGTTTAATAATTATTACTATAGCAATCAGCTTTAGTATTTTGTCAAATCAATGGCAGAATGCCTACGTTGTAAAAAAAAAAAAAAAATGTTCAATTAAATAGGAATGAAATGTATAATAATAAATAAAATAGAGGGCGAATACTTTTAATTTTGCCCTGGGTGCCAAATTTTAACGGCACGGCTTTGAGTGACTTTATTCACACGGGGAATATAATTTTTTTTAAATGGTTTTCGGCACAAATAATACAATATCCAATTTATAAAATATGTAATCCGTTTATACAATATTTAAACCGGAACAAAAAATGACGGGACGCTATGTAAACGCTGCAGCACGCACGGAGCGTTTTCGATTTTGTAAATAAAGCCATGGGAAAATGCGTACACGCGCGCTCAAAACGCTCCGTGTGTTGATCAGCTTTAATGAATAACACAAATAGGCGTTTATTCATTACTTATATCTATAAAATATTATATTATACCAAACCTATAAAAGTCAAAATCAAATTTACTGGGGAATGCCGAATAACAATAATATCAAATAAGTTATAAAGTTATTGAAATTGTAATATATATATATATATTTATATATATTTCAACCAAGGGAGGTGTTTTGGGTGTCTAGACACCCCCCTTAAACCATATTTATGGAAATTTTATTCCACAAGTATTGAAAATAAATCATTATAACTATACAATAATTATAACCTCTATTAACACAGAGATAAATTTGAAACATGCTTTAAAAATTCATATATTGTTGAATATGCAACGCTAAATAATTATATTTATTAACAACAAATAACGTTGTAAAAATGTTGACCCGTAAAAAAGGCAGTTAGATTTTTCTACTTGAAATTTCTAATTAAAAAGAATTAATTCATTAAATGAATTAATGAATTCTTATAAAGTGTCCATTAACATTGATTATAATTTTATATTTAAATAATTACAGTAGAAATTTATGGATGGACACTGGACACCCTTCTTGAAAAAAATCCTAGTTGCGCCACACACATTTATTACCACATTAAAGCGTGTCATTTTGAAACGTCATATGATCGTGAGAAAACTTTCGAGAGATAACCATGTGACTAAGAGGTTTTTTTTTTAGAAAAAAAAAGTTAACACTTTCTCTGGAACGAATAAAATCAGAGACAAAGTAACACTATTGTCGCCCCTTCGCGACTATTTTTTTTTTCGACACACATGTAACATTATCTTATGTTCACGAGTGAGATGTTAATAATTTTGAACAAATCACTTACCAAACGTACCAATTTTTTATTTAAAAAAGCAAAAAAAGTTTTCAGACTATAAATAATCAATTTTCATGTAATTCACACTTATCCGTTCTATTCGTTAAAATAGCACACCAAATTTCCATAAATACTGATATTAAAAAAGAAAATTGTGTCATAAAATAATATAATACGATTAAATCTAATACGGTCTCCTGTACGTGTTACGCGGGTATACAAAACGTTTAAAAACGACATTATTATTATACTGTTTCGTTATACGTACCTATGCGCCAACGTTCCAACGGTTCTGTTTGTAAAACTGATATATTTTTACATCAAACGAAATAATATAGCAGCCCGAACGTCTTTGATCCGCGAGTATATATATATATATAGATTTAAATCTTTTTGTCTTTAAAAAAAATAATCAAACAACGTCTTCGCGCGAAGACTAAGTTAAATATTTATGATGGATATATATTTTATTAAACAACGCGTGGAATAATGAAAAACAACACACCGACGCTCGGTGAACTCTCAGGGAAAATTTGCAAAAAAAAAAAAAAAAGAAAAAAGAAAAAACCGTTTGACCTAAAACGCGGCGGCGAAATCGGCCTCGGCTCCCGGAAATTTGCCGAGACGGCCGACTGCCTCTATACTCTGCCCGGCTCTGCCTGCGGACGAACGCGATATGCGGCCCGGGGCTTTTCGCCGACGCCCCCAAAATACACCCCCTTTGGCACCGCCGCCGTTCCCTCGGCCCGAGTCCGGACGCGGAACGGCTCCTGCGATTGGTCCGCGCCGCTCGCGCCACTACTCGCGTCTCGTCGTCGACGTCGCCGCAGCGGCCACCGCCGGGCTCGGGTCGACCGCGCTCGACGCGACTATAAAACAGCCCTCGGCCCGGGGGTCTGCACCAGAATATTTTCTACCAGTTTCCAGACGACCGAAGCGTACCGTCGAAGTCCTCCGACAAACGGCAGCAGACCACCACCGTCCGTCACACTCCCGGCATCCGAAGCGTCGCGTCGCGTTCCTCCGGGAATATCGTCCGTTCCCTCGGGATTCGTGTGTATATTTTCATCCAGACGCGCGAAATCCGGACCGCACGCTCGATTCGCGAATAATATCACGCGAGAGTTCAAACGCGCCTTGCGCGGCGGCGTCAGTTTGCATTTCATATTAATTATTTTCCATAATAATTATTATTATTATTACTGAAGTCGTTCCCTAATCGATATTATCGTCATCCATCATGGATTCGAAGTGGGATATGCTATTTTACTCGTGTCTTGCCCTCATGAACTTCATCGTCACGTACGCCGCGATACAGAACAATCGGTCGATCATTCTTGAACGCGTGCTCGATCAGTAAAATATATTTTATTATTATTCAAACAACTCCCTCTCCCTCCACCCCCGCTGTGTTTGTCACCTGTTGAGTTTTGCTCGTCCGTGTGTCCCGAAATCACGACGCGTCGATGGGGCGTAATCGCACACGTGTCACGCGAAGCGTTTTAGAACAAGTGAGTATTGAATTATTTATAATAATATTATTATTATGTAGTAATAAGCATAGATCAGCGTTTCTCAACCTCAGGGAGGCCGCGATCACTTTGACTGGCGGTCGCGTAGCTCGAAAATATTTAAGCACCGTATTTACAAAATGAACCTTTTTATTTAAAAATTTTTTTTGAACAAAAAAAAAAATTACTTAAAATAATAAGAATTAATGGAAATTCCCAACAACCCGAGACATGACGTTTACCCACCTTGTCACAACAAGTTTAAATTACTACACATGATAGGATATTTTTTGTTCAAATTTGTATCTAATATATCAATAGGATATTTTGGGGGTCACGACACTAAAAAGGTTGAGAAACGATGGCATAGACTAAACAAATTATTGAACACATAGAATTAAGTAAACAATAAGCTAAATATGAACAGAGAAATAATAGTATTTAAGCTTAATCGGTAATGTTGTTGTAGTATTAACCCGGTTAAAAGTTTAGAATATTATAATTTGTTCCCTTGTCGTATCGACATCGTTTTAATTTGATCCGAGTATACTCGCGAAATCATTCTTCCCAAAACTAGATCGCCTTCGAATAATTATTAATAACGAATTAAGCTTAGTTGCAAATATTATGGTTTGTCTCCTTTTTGTGAAGTTATTATCAAACGTCATTTGAATTTTTATTTGAACTCGCGAATTCTTTTCAAACAGTGTCAATACAGCGTTTCAGTGTCACCATAGTTTAATTTGTTTATTTTAAATGTGATGAGAGGAAAAATAATTGAACGGCGATCGTCGTAGGGAACTTATTTTTCCAAAATATTAAATTATTTATTTATTTCTTCCTGTATTTATGTCTATACGTATACGATTTTGATCTGATCGGCGTATACGACAATAATTACTATTAACCGTTCGATTTACTACGGTAGCTTACCCGGGAAATTCCGGAGCGATTTCGAGATTGCGGTGGCGTCACGGTATTTTACCGATAATTACACAATCATAATCAGAGCCGATCGCTTCGCTCGCTAAACACTTCGTATTTTCATGATAAATAATATTTGATTCTTAACGATTATATCGTAGCAAAAAATTCACCACAGGTTATTCGTATTTGTTTTTTTCAGTTCGAATAGTGTAATTACCAGAAAAACGTTAACAACGTAACACACTTTACGAGGTAAAAATAATATCATAATGTATGTAATATTATAATAAATATTGATAAGAATATACACAGAATATACTACAGAAATTTCTGTTCTATTACCACGTTCTGAGGTGTATTGATTCCCTTGCCGCTGTCACCCCAATAAACGGTGATGACAGTTAATAATATTGGATAGAACAATATTATTTGATTTTTGACAACAAAATATGACATCAAAAATGTTGTTTTAATATCACGATTAATGTCTGTTTTGTCACGGTTTTTTCATTGCTTCTTATAGTTTTTAAAATTAATTTACAAATTACATACCGCAAACGACGCCCCAGTATCGTAAGTCACGCGCGGTACCGTATTAACGTCTGTGAGTCGAATTTTCGATACTCAAAGGATTGGCCCCTGTACGAGTATATATGTATGCGTGTGTGCGTGTTTGTGACGTGTGTGCGTGTCAGTGTGTGTAAGCGCGTATAATAGATTGTGTCGCAGGTTTGGCTTGAAGGTGGTGCAAGCAGTGAGCACAAAGCACCGCGACTGATGGCAAAAACAATTAATCTGATATTAATTTAATATATTAATTACGTTCTATCTAAACACTCACGTAATAAGCCTCGCAAAAACTTTTCACACATAGTGCCGATATTTACCAAGCAGACCATAATTGTGTTGTGTGTGTGTGTGTGTGTGTGTGTACACCATTAGCGCAATCAGGACAAAATATTTGGGAGAGGGGGGGCTAAAATGTTTATTTACTGATTTAGCCCCCGCAAAGTACACTAACCTTATGCGATTTTCGAAAAATCTAGAGGTTTATAAGTGGTTTCGAGGGAATGTAGCCCCCTGAGTCAGGCGCGTATACGGGAAGGGATTTTAGGGGTTCAAACCCTCCCCAAAATTTTTTCAAAAGTTCATTATACATTACCTAATAAGTTTTTATTATAATATTATAATAGTTCAAAATACAGATATTGCATTAAGTCACTAAGACTGCAGAGAAGATTCTTAATTGCAGCGTTATTCAGTTATTATAGTATATACAATGTATATTATACATATACTATTTTATTACGAACCCCCCTCGAAAATTTTTTTTGTGTACGTGCCTGCTTTAAGTCCTCACCTAGTTGCGCCTATGGCGTACGCGAGTGCGTGTGATGACGCGTGTCAGATTATGTATGTATGCGTGTGAATGTATGTGTCAGAAACATTTTGAAAAAAAATCGTGGGGTGGGGGATAGAGTCATTAAAATTTCCAACTAGATTTCAAAATAAATATTATTGAAACAATAAAATTAAATGATGCTATTTTTTTTTTTTACCAAGACTTGAAGATTGCTTGCATGTGCGTGTGTGTGATTATGTATACACGTATGTGTGTGCGCGTGTGTATGTGCGTGTGTGTGGGTGTGTGTGTGTGTGTGTGTGTGGGCGGGTGGGCAGTGTTATTGTAACAAACGAGATTTTCATAAAACTAGATAACGATTAAGAACGGACCGTCGTGCGTCGACGATCACTTAAAATGCAGTTTAAATGATCGATAAAACTACTTGGTTGTTTTTTACTTAACTCTACCTAACTCTTTTTAAAATAAAGTTGATTTATAATATCAATTGATCTATTCTTATTTTATAACCCTCCCTCTACCCTCCCACCGAAATAAAATCCTATACACACCGCATAATGCGGTGCATAACCTATGCACACCGACATTATACCTGCAGCGGTGTGTAAACGATTTTATTTCGGGGTAGGGTAGGGGGCGGGTTATAAAATAAGGATATTTTAATTGATATTATGAATCGACTTTATTTTAATTCGAGTCTCACTTTTCTAGTCTTATGCAATAACTTAAAAAACAACCAAAAGTCTTATCGATATTTTTTAAACTGCCTTTTTAATGATTGTCGACGAAGACAACGCTCGATTTGGTCCGTACTTAATCGTTTTCTAGTTTTAGGAAAATCCTGTTTGTGACAATAACACAGTCCCCCCACCCACACACACACACACACTCACACACACACATTCCGCACACACACACCACACACACACACACTGACACTTATACGCGTACCTACGCGCTCCCACGCATACTATGCATACAGATACGCGCACACATACCCGCACACGCGCACATACGTACACACACACACACACACACACACACACACACACACACACACACATACCTGCACACACAAGCACACACACTTGGGTTACCAGACGTCCAGTATAATACGGGAACGTTCTGTATTTTAACTACAGGTCCCGTTGTCCCGACAAATCCCTTCGGGACACCAAAATGTCCCGTTTTTCAAAGAATTACCAATACATCTCTTTGACTCTTAAGATATCAATGAATATCATAAAAGACATTCATTCTTCTAAGTTCTGATAAATATGAAAGACCTGCATGATCAGGAAATTCTACAATCAATTAATTTTGTATAAAATAAAAATACATATATATACTCGTATTTTTATAAAACTTATGTGATATTTGTTTCATAATTTCATTCCTATTGGCTAATGGCTATTGCCTAAAGAATACAAATTCATTTTTTTTTGTTTTCTTTTTTTTTCAAAAATTATTTTATCAAGTTTAAAAATGTTATGTTTATACTTTATTTAGTACGTTCTTATTAACATATTGTCTTGAAATATTATTTAAAAATTATAAAACTTCAATATAGAAATTAACAAAAAACATTTTCATTTAAAAAAGAATTAATTGTTGGAGGGGGGAGGGATAAAATTCATTTTTTGTTTGTCCCGTATTTTAAATTTTAAAATTTGGCAACCCTAACACGCACACACACACACACTCACACTCACACACACCCACACTCACACACACACGCGCATGCACGCATACATATGCATACACATACGCACATACAAATACCTGCACACACACTGACACTCACCCACATACACACACGCGCACACGCATACATATGTGTAAAAACAAACACACACACACACACTCACACATACACACCTACACTCACAAACGCACGCAAGCGCACGGACACACACACACACACACACGCACACGCATGTAATCGTCAGGTATTGGTAAAAAAAATAGCATCATTCAATTTTACTGTTTTAATTATGTTTATTTTAAAAGGTGGTATCCCGATTCACCGAAATCCCATTTCGCCGACGTTCCATTTCACCGAGTTTCGGACGCACCGTAGCTCCGCATGAAAAAAAAAAAAAAATTTTATTTAAATCCGCAACTCCGCATTCGTCGTATTTCGGCACAATCAAAAAATAAACGCACCGTTTAAATAATAATGAACACAGTTCTGTGTATTAAAAATATTTTTTAACACCAGAAGTCCGCATACTTTAAATTTGTTTGAAATATCGAAAATATTGGTGAGGCGTTTATCGATTCTGTCGATTTAATATCCCTACGTCGCTGTGCAACGTAGGGACATTTCGATTAGATAATTGGCAATAGCCATGCAATTTAAATCATGTAAAAATATAAAAGAAAAATCGGTAAAACGGAACGACGTACAAAAAGAAAAAAATAAATAAATACAATGTCGGCGAAATGGGAACGGACCTTTTAAAATCTAGTTAGAAATTTTATAGAGTGCATACCCATCCCGAGTTTTCTTTAAGATCGTCCCTGACACATACATTCACACGCATACACACACGATCTCACGCACACGCGATTCACGCACGCACACGTACACATCATATGCGCAACTTACACTACACAACAAACCCCCTCGAAACCACTCATATAGCCTCCAGATTTTTCGAATATTGCTTGATGTTGATGTACTTTGCCGGGGCTAAATAGTTAAATAAACATTTTAGCCCTTCCAAATAGTTGTCCTGATTGCGCTAATGGCGTATACACACACACACACACACACACACACACATACATGCACACTATTACGGTCTGCTTGGTGTATATCGGGACTATGTGCGAAATGTTAGAATAGAACGTAATAAATATATTAAATTAATATCCTATTATTTGTTTTTGCCGTCAGTCCGCGGGGCTCTGTGCCATGGCCCTGCACACAATCACATCCACACACACACACTCACATACACACGCGCGCCCGCATCATGGACGAATGGAAGGTGGATCATGAGGGGTAACCCCTCCATTTAGTAATATTAAGCTTTCATTCGCATATCGGAACTCTGTTCAACTAAAATATGCCAATAATCCAAATTATATTAATAATAGGTGGTAGAAACTAATAATAATGTATGAAATAATACTAATGAATAATGATAGTAATATTAATTTGTCAAAAATACGATGGACGGCTGGTGCAGAGTCAATTAAAGCAGTTTGGACTTCATTCGATATAAATAATAATAACAAAAGTGTGTGTGTCTAGTTTTCCACTCATAAACGTGTGCGCTGCTGCGAGACATCATTGCATTAGCGCAACTAGGGGAAAACATTTTTTTTTTTTTTTTGGAGGGGGATTATATGTTTATCTGATTAATTTAACCCTATATTTAACATAAGGCATAAACCTTATGCAAATTTCAAAAAATCTGAGGGGGGATGAGTAGATTTGTGGGGCTTAGCCCCCTCAAGTCCCCCATAATTGCACCTATCGAATAACGTGCAAGGTTAATTAATAGACAACAGTATATAAACCTTAGACCCAGCCGGCTATGGATATTAACGACCATTTGCATCGCTGATATTGCTTATAATATGACAAAAAAACATCATCAGTGTTGTTGTTCAGACTAATAAAATATTTTTAATACTGCCAACAGTAATTCAATTTATTTATTTTTTTTCGAAATTACGGATGGAGTTCATTAGTTCCAATTGTTTTTTTAACGAGTGTAAAAACCACATTGAGTATGTATTAATTCCAAAAGCTTCCCCATGACATCTGATATAAATGAAATGTGTATAACACTGGTATCATATTTAATTTAATATAATTTAAATATTTCGGACGGAGTTTATAAATTCCAATCATATTATGATACAGACGCGGATCCAGAAATTATAAATAGGGGATGTTCAATTAATAAAACTGAATACAAATAGCAGTTAACTACTAATTACACTTTAACATAAATCTCTGTGTATAAAAATTATATATTCATATCTCTAATAAAAAAAAAAAAAAAAAACATTTAATAAATTATCCACTTTATTAAAGTTTAATTTACTATAATGTATAACTCAGTTTATTTTACGTTTTACGCATTCCGAGTGGGGTGAAGAAGCTAGTGTTTTTAAAATGATGTTTATTTTATTTTTTCATATAGAAATTCGTGTTCATAAGTTTCGACCAGCAACTTTATGATTCAGAATTTTTTTCAAATTCTCAATAGTTTGTTCAAAATTTTGGAAAAACTACTCAAATGTTAACAAAAACAACTTTAAAGTTAAAAATGATTTATCGTTTCTTTAAAATTGAACACATCTACAAATCCCATTTAATGATCGAACAAAACCCATGGAGATAAATATATACTGTTTTTTTTATAATAAATTTATCTACCTAGTACCTTCACTTTATTGCATTTCAATTTCACCCAAGTGTGGCAAGCGGATTGCGTTAAAAAAAATATCATATTTTTCAGTCAGTTAATAAAATTTTATAAAATTTTTTGTAGTGTGGTTGATATGACAGGGGGTGCTTGAGCACCCATAGCCCCCCTCTGAATCCGCACCTGTTATGATATAATGTGTGTACAAAACACTGAATTCTTTTATTCGCTTAGAATTAAATTCGAACAATTTTATTATGACTTCCGATATTGTTCCAATTATTTTGACATTCCATAATATCTATTATGGTTTTATTTTAAAACGAAGAATGTAAATCATAAGGCCCAATTTTTATGTAATGTTTATAAAAAACAACAATGTTCGAAGTTTCAATGACGTTATATGCTAATATTTATGTTTAACGATTGAAGTATTTAAAGAGTGTAATATATTACTAAGGCGTGGATCCAGGAATTATAAATAGGGGGTGCTCGATCAATAGAACTACCTAAATACTAATAGCAGCTAACTACTAATTACACCTTAATATTAATCTCTATTTATAATAATAATATATTTATATATCTATTACAAAAAAACATTTAATACATTATCCACTTCATTTGTTTAATTTACTAATGATCTACTCAGTTTATTTTACGTTTTATATTCCGAGTGGGGTGAAGGAGCTAGTGTTTTAACAGTGATGTTTATTTTATTTTTTCATATAGAAATTCTTGTCCATAAGTTTCGACCAGAAAATTTATGAATTAGAATTTTTCAAAATGTTCAATAGTTTGTTCAAAATTTTGGAAAAACTACTCAAACGTTAACAAAAATACCTTTAAAATTTAAAATTATCTATCGTTTCTTTAAAATTTAACATGCCTACAAATTCCACCCAAGGATCAAACAAAGCCCATGGTGAGAAATATGTCCAGCTTTTTTATAATACATTTATTTATCTACATTTTATTGTATTTCAATTTCACGCAAGTGTGGCAAGCGATTGCGTTAAAAAAAATATCATATTTTTCAGTCAATTAATAATTTTATATAATTTTTTGTAGTGAGGTTGATGTGACAGGGGGCGCTCGAGCACCCATAGCGGCCATAGCCCCCCTCTAAATCCGAGCCTGATATTACTTATAAACTCCAGAACTGGATAACACAATACATATAGATATTAGTCAAGTTATATTTTTTGGGATTATTTCGGTCCCATAAATTTATGAAAATAGTGAACATGATTGATGAACTCCGCTGATTGCAGAGGTATCCAGTGTCGCAACTAGGATTTTTTCGAGCGGGGTTTCCACCTATAAATTTCTACTATAATTATTTAAATACACATAAAACTATAATCATTGTTAATGGACATACTTTACCGGAATTCATTAATTAGAAATTTCATGTAGCAAAATCTAACTGCCTTTTCTACGAGTTAACATTTTTATAACGTTATTTGTTGATAAATAAAATGTAGCGTCACATATTCAATAATATGCATTTTTAAAGCATGTATAGTTTATTTCTGAACTATTGAGGTTATAATTTTATGGTTAAAAGAATTTTTTCCAATGATCATTAAATAAAATTTCCATAAATATGGTTTTAGTAGGAGTGTCCAGACACCCAAAACACCCCCCTTGGTTGCGCCACTGGAGGTATCAATGGAACTTTGTGTTGGTTATGCTTTTTTAATAATTATTCTTTAATTCCTAAATTATAATAAGTCATATTTTTTGCCGTATTATACAGGGTGATTTTTTAAGCGTACTCAACCTCATTTTTGGCCGTAAAAATGCAAAATTTGGGATTTTTTTTCCGGAATATTCAAGTTACTATAAAATCAATATTTTCCATAATTCATTTTTTTCATGCCATCTTAAGGGTGTCCTGTGGAGATCCAAACTTTCTTTTTTCAAATGGCTACCCCCTATTTTAATTTCGGAATTATATTTGGGTTATTTTTCTGTGAATTTTGATGTATTGAATTTAAAATTCGAATGAGCAGTTTTTGAATTATTCAAATTTAAATATTAAGGAAAATTGTCACTTGGGCACATATTTAGTTACGTACATAGTTCGTAATTATTATAAATCAATTAACCTTTAATCAGAAATAATTAGTCAAAATGTTCATAGATATCATGTCGTGTGTACGAGATTATATTTTAAATTTACAAAATATTAATTAGTCAGGTTGTCTCATTTACCTATTTATAATAAATTAAAATATATGCCCCCAAGTGACAATTTTCCTTAATATTTAAATTTGAATAATTCAAAAACTACTCGTTCGAATTTTAATTTCAATACATCAAAATTCACAGAAAAATAACTCAAATATAATTTCGTAATTAAAATAAGGGGTAGCCATTTGAAAAAAGAAAGTTTGTATCTCCACAGGACACCCACCCTTAAGGTGACATGAAAAAAATGAGTTATGAAAAATATTGGTTTTATAGTAACTTGAACATTCTAGAAAAAAAATCCAAATTTTGCATTTTTACGGCCAAAAATGGGGGTGAGCACGCTTAAAAAACCATTCTGTATAGTGATTAGTGATAAAGACGTTTTGGTGATACAGTGAAACCCATCTTGAGCGGATACTTAATAAGACGGAATTCTTGTAGGGAAGTTTATTTTCTTACCGTCAATTTTTTTCTTCAGACTTTTTCTTTTGCTATACGGAAATCTGTATAAAATGGTAATTTTTTTTTATTTTTGGTCCAATACAATTCCACTTAAGACAGGATTCACCATATTTACATTTTTGATAGAAAGATATATTATATAATATAGCAGCGGTCGTCAACTGGCGGATCGCGGAGGGCAAAAATCTGGACCAGCAACATAATATCTTACATGAATATGATATTTACTATAATTATTTAAAAAAAAGAATTTCTATCGAAGTGAAAGAAACTAGCAATCAATCTAGCTAGAATGTTTGATTTGTGAATTATTTTTTTCAAAAACAAATGTCGAACCACTGGTGGAATTAGAATAAAAAATAATTTTTTGGATGGGAGTAGGAGGTTAGATTAGGTAAGCTAAAATATCAATTTTTTTACTTACCCTCCCCAAATGGATTTAACCATATGAAATCCGGACATACTTCGCACGATGGTTGTTCTTCGCACGATGGGTGGGATTCTCTTGAAGGGTGTATTAAATTTTAAAGAAACGATAAATCATTTCTTCAATAAAACGATTCTGAACGAGGGAAGTTAATAATATAAAAAAGAAATGAAAAAAAAAAAATCTTAGAAAAATGCCCAAAATTTTTTTTTCACATTATCAAAATTTTCTTGCGCCAAAATTTTTCTTTCATGATTTTCTATCTGTGTTTAAATTTTCATAAAATTCGGGTCAAAAAATGATGGTTTCCGAATCGTTTTTGTCAAATTTTGGGTAGTTTTTTCCAAAAAAAAAAATTGAAGAATTAAGAAATTCAAAAAAATGACTTCTTTAAAGAATAATCTAGAGGCAAATCTGGTTTCAAAAAGTTATTGATCGAAACTTTTGGACAAGTATTTCTATACGAAAAGTTGTACACAAAAAAAAAAAATAAAATAAACATCATTGTAAAAACACTAGCTTCTTCATTTCGTTCAGAATCTAAAAAATGCGAAAGGATTTGAGTGATTTTGAGGGGATAAGTCCTTAAAATTAGATCTCCTTCCTCCTATTTCTGCCTGTGTATCGAACAAAATTAATAGATTCTAACCTTGAACACGCATTACTTATCAATTATTATTCTCCACGTGCTCCCGATTTCAAAAAAGCTGGGTAAGGAAAAGAAAATATGTAATTTTTGACATCAAATAAATCGGAAATCCTATAATTCATATTTTAATATTGTATATTTTTAATTGTAATAAGAGGAAAATTTGTCAGCCTTTATTTCGCTATTATAAAAATATAAAGATCATTTTTTTTCTGCATCTCATATATTTATTATTTTATTCTTCCGGACTTCAACAGAAATTACACGCCTACCCCTGTAATATAGGGGTAGCACGTCAATTCTCCGCGGACAACTCATCGCAACGTCAGTTCATCGAGGCTACAATCATTTCTCATTTCATCGTGTGTTAATCGACCAAATGTTTAAATAGGTACATATAAATTCAACATTTTCCTTCTCATTTTAACTCAGACTTAGGACTGTCTACACATTTATTTTTTATGTGTAGATATGGTTAAAAATGATGTCTTAAAAAAAAAAAAATCTTAGTACTAAAGTCAGAGACTGATTTAGAATTTTATAGGCCCGAGAAAAAATAAAAAAAATTGGCCTACTATTATCAATTATTGTAAATAAAATTATAATTAGTAACCAATAAAATATATAACCAGTTAGCACTCAATAGTAAATTAAATAATATCTGAATGTGAATGAATTACAAAATCTTCAAAATTTTTATAATTGTTTTTCTGTAGTAATAACGCTTAGTCAATTATAATAATATACCATTTTAGTATGAGTATTTTTTATCTTTTTGATCGTTATTTAGTGGCTGAAAAATAAGATTAATATTTTAATAAATATTTTGAATGTGTAAATATTTCTTTATGTTTTTCGAATTTAAGGATTAATTAAAATTAAAATAATAATTAAATCCAATTTGTGGCCCCCTGATTTATATGGGCCCTGGACAAATACTCATAATGTCCTTGCATAAATAAGGCGCTGACTAAAGTGAAAATAATTAATGGCAAAAATTATTGCAATTATAATGATTAACATTTTCACAATTTTTACCATTAATTATTTTCATTTTAGTACTAAGATTTTTTATTTTTGTAAAGACAACATTTTTAACCATAATACCTACACTTAAAAAATAAATATGTAGACAGTGCTAAGTTTGTTTTAAAATGGGAAGGAAAATTTTGAATTTATATATGTATTTATACATTTTGGTTGATTGTTGATGAATTGACGTATATCCAATGTAGGTACCTACATAGGCGAAACTACGGGTCAGGCCAGGCCAGGCATTTTTAAGGTATAAAGGATGATCGATGAATCGAAAAAGTACTTCATAATTACTGATATAGCGAGTTAACCAATTTATTAATACTAATTGCTATTTTTAGTATTGTTTAATTTTCTTTATTTATATGTTATACGCGTAGTGAACTTTTTAATATTGTATAAATAATAATAATAATAATGAAAATAAAAAGGCCTTTAGAGAGAAAAGCCTATCGAGATTTACCCAGTATCCCGGTGAACCTATTATCCCCTGCAGACGACTTACTTATTGTTATTTAATTTTGGAATATAATATAATTTTTTATCTAATATTAAACACTTAACATTAAATTGTAAAAAAAATTGCATTATATTAAAAAAAGATAAATTACCGTATAAAACTGTATTTGTAATTTTTTTTTTTCATATTTCACTTGGCCTGTCCTAATAAAATTATCTAGTTTCGCCTATGGGTCCTATATCTTTTATGTATAAACGTAATAATAGTAAACGCAATTAAAAAGCGTTAAAACGGTCTTATAAGAGCGTTAATTAATTAAATAGCAATAAACGCGTTTAAATCTTAAAGTCCTGCGCCGCCGTCGTCTATAGTCAG
The DNA here is from genome assembly GCA_025469315.1 of Stegophylla sp. TES_Ste_2020. NCBI lineage: Eukaryota > Metazoa > Arthropoda > Insecta > Hemiptera > Aphididae > Stegophylla > Stegophylla sp. TES_Ste_2020. The sequence goes on from JAIPRM010003581.1 coordinate 23,686, forward strand.
AAATCAGTGTTATTAACACACCGATTTTTACTGCGTGTTTAAGTGAATTTTAATTAGTTATTATGAATTACGGATATTTTTCGATTTAATCATGATTTCATCGTGTAAGAATCCACAAAATTGACAAAAAACAAACATTACAAAGAAGAAAAATTTTTTTTTGGATTTTTACTGTCTAAAAAGAGAGTGGGGACGCTTAAAAAGTAAACTTAGACTAATTAATTCTAGGATATAATGATTATACTCAGTAAAAGCTGGAATTCATAATTCATTGCATTGAGTAGTAGTATAACCTAAGTTTACCAAGTGATCGAGCTTTTACGATAATATATTATGACGTATAATATTTTATACTTTTATAGTATATACAGTAGAAACGGTTTCTATAATGACATTCAAGGGACCAGTCAAAATTGGTCATAATATCCGATAGTCAATAAACAATATGGTAAAAAAAAAAATAAAATAAAAATTTGATAATGAAGCTATATGAACATTATATATTATTATGTATTACAAATGTATTCGTTTTTGTCACAAAATCGTGATCAAAATACACACAACATTCAATTTACTTTCATTATTTGTTTAGTTTAAAAAAAAATAATAATAAATAAAATTAACATATTACAATAATTTGATATTTAAGTTTGTAACACTTTTGTAGTTACATTAAATTCGATAAATGCATTTATAGATAAAGTATTTTTCTAAAATAACCGAAAATAAACTTCATAACATCCGTATAGTCATTGTACAGACGTCATAATAAGTATATCCTAGTCATAATAACATAATATTATGTATTACAACCGGTGTCATTACAAACGATTTATATTGTATATAATATATATAAAAAAACACACACACACAAAAATCCAAATTTGAAAAAATACAATAATATGAACGTTTGCTCAAAACAATTTTTTTTTTTTTAACATACCTGTTTAATGCGAAATTTCAAACACGTATCATTTAAAATTCACTATCAACCAATTAATTATTAATCTTAATAATAATTATAGTTATTAGAATATTATTATTGTATATTTTCCCGCGGCATTTTGGTGGCATAGGGACGTATGACGTGTGTCTACTCGATGGTCGTCGTCAATACACTGAAACACAGTACGACGCGGTACACGCGAGCAGTGACGTACAATAAGAAGGGTGCTCGTATTGCCATAGCAACCCCCGAAATTTTGTAAAAATTTCCCCTTCGTTCATTATAGTTTCCTGTTGTCTTTTGATACTATCATATTATTATTATTATTATTATTGTGTTATTATAATTAGCGTATTAGTACATCAGTTAGATAAAGTTATACGAGATAATATATTTTAGTGATAATTATGTACCTAATATTATTATAAATTAATTTTCTGTTTATGACCTTTTTTGATTCTGAACGAAGTGTTTCTACAATGATGTTTATTTTTTTCTTTTTTTTTCTCTATACACTTTTTTTTTGTATGGATCTACTTGTCCAAAAGTCTCAATTAGCAACTTTTTGAAACCAGATTTGCCTATAATTGATACTTAAAAGTTGTCAATTTTGAATTTCTCAATTTTTCAATTTTTTGAAAAAAAAACTACTCAAAATTTTCCAGAAAAGACTAGGAAACCATCATTTTTTGATCCGAATTTTATGAAAATTTAAACATAGATAGAAAATTATATAAAAAAGATTTTGGCACAAGAAAATTTTGAAAATGTGAAAAAAAAAATTTTGGACATTTTTCTAACATTTTTAGATTCTGAACGAAGTGAAGAAGCTTATGATTTTACAATGATATTTATTTATTTTTTTATTTTTTTTTTCTCTTTCTGTAAACACTTTTTCGTATAGAAATACTTGTCCGAAAGTTTCGATCAGTATCTCTATAGAACCGGAATCACACCCAGATGGTACTTTAGAGAGGTCAT
>JAIPRM010003582.1:0-25611 GCA_025469315.1 Stegophylla sp. TES_Ste_2020
TCCGCTATTCAGAGGGGATTTCAGCATGCAATGAATACACCTCCGTTCCCAAATAAATGTCCGCTATTGGGAAGTGTCCGCTATTTAGAGGTGTCCGTTAAGGGAGGTTTCACTGTATATATATATTTATATTTTTTTTCTGTAAACACTTTAGTTTTACTATTATCTATACTTGTCCAAAAGTTTCGACCAGAAATCTTTTCAATCTTAATTTTCCTCTAATTGGTACTCTTGAGAATGTATTTTTTCGAAATTCTCAGTAGTTTTTTCAAAATTAAGGAAAATCTATTCAAAATTTAACGAAAACGCCTTTAAAACCATTTTTTTTTTTAATCCAAAATTTTAATTTAGGTAGACATCAATATGATTAATGTTTAAGTGCAAGAAAATTTTTAATATGTTAAACTGGCTGAGTAAAAAATAATTTTTTTTCATAATAATAACATACATTATTACTTTTAATTATACATTGTAGTTGTCTTGAACATTCTAAAGCTCCGCTCAGAATCGATTTACTGAAAAACGATTTATCGTTTCTTTAAAATTCAATATACCCACCCAGAGCATCTCACTCGAGGAGTGAAGAATACCCATGGTGTAAAGTATGTCTGGTTTTTTCTGTTTGTATAAGATTAGCGATACGTAACACTCAAAGTACGCATGAGTCATGCGGGACTAAATTAAGGGGGGAGGGCGCAATGGTCCCGTTTTGCCCCTAGTAGCAAATTTTTAATAAAGTAGCAACATGTATTATATATTTTATGTGGAAAAGTGTCATTAGTCTATATTTAATTATTAAAATCTTATTGATGATTTTATCTATAATATATTTTTATATTTCTTAAATTTGTGCATTTCATTATAAGCCAAAAAAATTAAATATATCGCATGGTTACTACATAAAACACTCTTTGGACGGGCGTACCGCGGTACTGGTCACTGGGTGTCTGAGACAGATAAGAATGGAGCGAGGACTTGATCGAAGTTTAAATAAATAGATGCACAAAGTATGGTATATTATTTTTGTTTATTGATATTTATACATAAAGTAATAATAAATCTCATCGGTATTACTCCCACTAATGTATGGCAAATGTTTGGCTACTTTAAAAGCAAGAAGAAAACGTTTTGAAAATATAGGTGGTACAAACGTACAGTGTTTTTGAAAGTAACATAATAAAAATAAAATGACGGTTTACGTTTGCCGTTTCTTTGTTTTAAGTTACTTTTATTTAAAATTTTGTTATTTATTTAGTTTATTTAAAGTAATTTAAAAAAGAAAACCGGACATTCTTTGCACCACGGATATTGTAGAATATGGATATGGATATGTAGAATTTTATTTATCATTTCTCTAATAAGACGATTCTAAATGAAGGAAGTTAATTATATCATAGACTAAATGAGAATATAAACTTTATTTTTATAATAAAACAAATAAAATATTTGTGTATTAATACTCAATAACAAAAATAATAAACCTGATATATAGGTATGTAAAAATAAAATAAATAAATAAATAATAAATAAAATCAATGTATAGTTATTATACTATATATTAATAACAAAATAAATATATTATAAATAAAAATAAACTTAGCCTGGAGTATTATATTTTTTCGTTAACGACCGGTTTCGATTTTAAAAATCATCATCAAGTTAAGAAAAATTGTCAAGGCTAAGTTTATTTTTATTTATTTATTTTATTTATATATTTATTTTGTTATGAATACAGTGAAACCTCTGAATAGCGGACACTCTCGGTCACTAAAATTTCGTCCGTTATTCGGAGGTGTCCGCTATTCAGAGGGGATTTCAGCATGCAATGAATACACCTCCGTTCCCAAATAAATGTCCGCTATTGGGAAGTGTCCGCTATTTAGAGGTGTCCGTTAAGGGAGGTTTCACTGTATATAGTATAATAACTATATATTGATTTTATTTATTATTTATTTATTTATTTATTTATTTATTTATTTATTTATTTTATTTTTACATACCTATATATCATAGGTTTATTATTTTTATTTTTATTTAGTCTGTGATAATATAAAGAAAAATAATAGTTGTCATTTTCAACACACCCATCAAGAGTATCTGACATGAAGAGCAAAGAATATCTGTGTCGCAAAGTATGTCCGATTTTTTGCCCATACTTTACTATACTTTATTTTACATTTTTTTGTCTAATAAATAAAGAAAGGGGGAACACATTTAATGAGAAAAAAAGTATAAAGAAAAATTTCCAAATTTTTTTTCACATTTTCAAAATTTTCTTGCGTCAAAATATTTCTTACATTATTGTCTATCAATGATTAAATTTCCATAAAGTTTGGATCAATGAATGATGGTTTCCAAACCTTTTTTGTCAAATATTTGGTAGTTTCTCTACCCCTTCCCTCCAAAAAAAAATTGAGGAATTGAGAAATTTGAAAAATGACATTTTTAAAGTACCAATTTGAGGCAAATTCGGTTTTAAAAAATTGCTGGTTGAAACTTTTGACAACTACACGGAAAAGTATATACAGAAAAAAAAAGTATATAATAAACATCATTTTAAAAACATTAGATTTGTTTACTTCGTTCAGAATCTAAAGATATTTAATTAAAATTAAAAATTAAAAGTAGGTACCAATTCCTTTTTTTATTTTTATAGATTTATACCTATTTTAGTATAAAAATATGGGTTGGTACATTATTTTTCGTTTTACTTGAAAATATATCTATTAAAAATTTTTTTAAGAAGAGAGAGGGCGGAAAAATTGGGATGATCGGGGATATCAAAAATTTAAATATAACCCTGCCTGCACGGACATAAATTTCGATATTTAGCACATCCTCTTTAAAATACTAAAACCTCTTAAGGCATTCCCATAATTTAATGCATTAAAAATTAATATTAATTTGAAAAAATTATTCGATAATCACAAACTTGGTCTATTTGTATGATTTCCTTATCGTCAACATATATTTAAAATTATATTATTATTAACATTATGATAATATTCATATTAATAATGTTCTATACATTTTTACGACAATTTATATTATGTATTACTATTACTCTTATTTAATAAAGAAGTCCTGACATAAAAAAAAAAAAAATAACTTTCATATCCCTCTCCTTGAGAAAATCCTAACGCCCCTGTTCCCACCTCCTAATTTACTTTTTAAGCGTATACCCATAATGAAAATCTTGTTTCGCAGGTACATGGACGTCGGATATAACGTACTAACGTTTGTCCAGTAATTAATAAATTAAAATTTTAAATATCTTGAGTTTGAGGTCTATCCAATGACAAAATGATAAACTTTATTATTTACATTGTTTACAGCGGTGTCATAAATGCATAGATAATAAAAATTATTAATGATATTTCGGACGAGTACTTCTGCTCAAAAAAATTAAAATAACATCAGTATTCACTATAAAACTTATATACTATATTGCTATTTATTTCTCTCAAAATCACATTTGACATAATTAATGTATGGAGGCTAAGCATTGGCGCAATTTGGATAGAAAATTTGGGAGGCTAAACTATTTGTTTAATTTAGCTCCCCAAATGAGTTTAATATTGTGCATCTATTAAAAAAAAACTGGGGGACATTAAGCAAATTTGGGGTGGGAATAAGCCCCCTAGCTCTAACTGGACCCCAACAATGTCTGGATCGGTTAAGCTCTGATTTAGGCGTGTACCCATGAACTTTTTTAGGACTATACTAATGCTAAAATTAATAACAAATACCAAACATATAACTATGTTCTGGTGACTAAACAGTATTGTTACTAATTGAATTATCCCACATTCTAATAACTGCTATTAACCTTGTATGAGAGTAAATTAAAAAAGTATTTTTACAAAAAGATCAAATTTTTGTGTTTTAAATTCATATTAAAGTGCTGGAAAGTAATTTTTATCATGCTGCAATTGTCTTGCCCTGATTATGACATAATATCACATAACATCGTGGCAGTACAATATAGTTTTTATTCAATATTAATTTCAAAGCTGTAAAATAAATCATATCAGCTGCTACAGGTAGTATATTATTTCAAAAATAACAATTGATCACATTTGAAATTCGCCTGGCGCATACTACTAGGCTGATGGTAGACTCGAGGAAAAAAGGTTCAAGGAGGGGGCGATCGTTACGTCACCCTCTCAAATCCACCCCTACCACGAGGAGTACAATATAGAAAAATATTTAACTTAGGGGTGCGAAGGAAAAAAAGTTGGGTACCGTTGGTGTAAGAAATTACTTAGCTGACTTCTTAAGCTTCGTGCGGAAATTCACCAAATCCCGAGACAGTGATGGCTGGTGGTGCGCCCAAGATATTATCAAAAGCTATTCGGGGATGAAGGTTCGTGATCGATCTTTTGGTACTTAACATGGCGTCGTACTCCAATAATCGTTTGTTATCTTCATTGGCAGTTTATTAGAGGATTTGAGTGAAATAAAAAGCGCTTATGTAATTGTACGTAGATAATAATATTTAAGTTAGGGATTTCGTGAATTTTCGCTACATTAGATTATAGAAGAACATGCACAATTTACTAGAGCATTTCGACTGGCTAGGGGACTGCAGGGTGACAGATGACCACAAACGTAATAATATAGCGATAAAATAATTCGAATTGCATTGGCTTTGTAAGCGTATGTTGAGTTATCGTCAGTTGAAACCTTGTTATTCGCATTGATAATGGTGAGAGAAAACTATTGACATTTATTGCAGCGTGGGATCGGCTCAACGATAAAAAAAAATCACCTGGATTTGAGCCAGGGAGACGTCCTTAGTGCAAAGGGAGCCTAGGTTTGACTCAATAGTTTAAATGAACCTAGGTGAACTAGTGGTTTATACACGTGTTCTGTAACCCGGATTCTGCGCCCAAACTTAAACAGCCAAGTTTCCGTAGTTATAATTCAGAAATTAATTTATAATCCTGCTTGGATTGAAAAAAATTTAGGGACCAGAGCTACAGAGTTTTAAGGGCCTATAACTATATTCAGAATTTCCTCATATATATTGCAGAATAAAATTAGATTTGTTTTCAGTTCCTTATTTATTGTTAAGATAATAAAAAAAAAAAAAAAGAAAGAAAGGTCATACTATATTGTACTGATTGTTAAAATCCGTTTTTAAACATAAATACTTGTTGCAAAAAAAACGATTGAGATATAATTCTTAAATACAATATTTTGATACAGTATTTTATTTCATCTATATTAAAATGAACTTAATTTTCATTTCTATAAATTTTCAATCGTAACTTTTTTGCTCTTTTCCAATTGAGATTGATGGAATGCGACACGATGAACATTAGTAGGTAAAATTATATTATAGCGCATTAATGTTGATTTATGATAATTAGATTCACTTTATTAAAAAAAAATAAAAAAACCTTTTATATATAAGTATATAAAAATAAAATAAGTAAATTTATTTATTAATATATTTTATTATTAATTTTTTTTCATTGACAATTTTCTTAATCTGATGACTTTTAAAATCTAAACTGGTTGTTAAATATAAACAATTATAATTCTTTAGGCTAAGCTTATTTGTGTTTATTTATTATATTTATATATTTATTTTGTTATTAAATATATAGCGTAATAACTATACATTGACATTATTTTTTATTTATTTTATTTTATTTTTATATACCTATATATCCAAGGCTTTATATATTTTTTTTCATGTGTATTAATCTTTAAACATTTTATTTTGTTTTATTATCCACTTATTTATTTTATTATGATATTTATATTTTATTGTGATTTGAAATTATTTATGGAGTATTCATAATTCATAAGGTTTAGGGACATCTATGAAAAATCAATTTTCGTTTTTCGTTAATGATTTAGGTATGTGACAAAATTAATTTTAGTTAAACATTTAGACATAAGGAGTATAAGAAAAATCAATTTTCGTGTTTAGTAAACAGGGCCGTCCCGAACAATAAATTGTGGGGACACATATATATTTTACGTAATAATAAAACAGAAAAGTAAATTTTTAAATTTTTAAATTTTAAAATTATTTTACTCCCAACTCTTGTGATACCAATGACAATATAGCAAGCAACTTCAATTGTTCACAATGGTACAATCAAAGAAGCTGTGGGGCTGAGGTTCACCCATCGGTAATATTTTCTTAAATAATAAAATTGTTTTTAACTAATTTTTAGATTTTGAACAAAGTGAAGAAGCTGTTGTTTTAACAATGATGTTTATTTTTTTTATTTTTTTCTGTAGACAATTTTATTGTATGGAAATACTTGTCTATAAGTCTCGATCAGCAGTTTTTAGATTCTGAACGAAGTGAAGAAGCTTGTGTTTTTACAATGATGTTTATTTTTTTATTTTCCTTTTTTCTCCTTCTGCAATCTAGATTGTACTTTAGAGAGGTCATTCTTCGAATTTCTCAATTCCTCATTTTAAAAACTACTTTAAAAACTACTCTAAAGCTCGAAAACCTCTATTTTTTGAACTAAACTTCATAATAATATAAACATAGATAGACAATAATATAAGAAATATTCACGAGCAAGAAAATTTTGAAATTGGAAATTTTTTTCTAACACTATCTTTCTCATTCAATTTTTCCCCCTTTCTTTATTTATAAGATAAAAAAGTTAAGTAAAGTAAAGTTAAGCAATGATAAATTAAGTAAAGTATAGACAAGAAAACTGGACATACTTCGCACCTCGGGTATTCTCTGTTCTTCGGGTCAGATACTCTTAGTGAGCGTATTGAAAATGACAACTATTATTTTTATTTATATTATTAACTTCTTTCATTCAGAAATGTATCTTTGAGGAAATGATTTATCGTTTCTTTAAATTATATACACTATGAGTATCTAACCCAAGGAGCGAAGAATACCTTTGGTGCTAACTATGTTCTGCTTTTTTATATATATTTTATATAGGTTTAAGTAAGTTTAATAATAACCTAATAACCTTTATATTAATTTAGCTTTATATAATTTTACGTAGGTATTGATAAATTAAATCAATATAAAGATCACCAAGATAAATGTAAATTTTTAACTGGACAAGTATTATAATGTTAACTTTTCTCAGTATACAAAATTAAACTTTTAAACTCTGACTGAAGTAAAGAATTTTTTAGTTTTGCAATGATGCCTTTTATTTTTAATCTACGAAACCGCTTTTTTAAGTTGGTATTATAACTCTTTTAACAAATTTTAAGATACAAAATTGTACCAAGATGGTACTTCTAAATATATTTTAAAATTATTATATTACAGTTTTTTAAAGCTAAAATGAAGCATTCAATATGAGTGCAGTAAAATAAAGTAAAATATAATAAAGAAATTTTCCTTTATCAATTTTATTGTAGTTATTTAAACTCGATCATAAGCTAATTTGTACTAGGAACTTAAAATTTACATCATATTTAGTAGTACTGATTTTGATTACATTTTCAATAATAAATTAATCACTTCTAGTATAAATATAGATAATTTAAAAAATAATGGAAAAATTGGTGTTATTCGAGTAGAACTAGTATTTTGGATTCTTATGGTACTCTCATGAGATAATTTTTTGAAACTCTCAATAGTTTCACCAAAATTAGGAAAAAATTCCAAAATTTGGCAAAAACGCCTTACAGATCACTTTTTTTTAATGTAAACTTTATGAAAGATTAAAATATAATTTTTTTAAATGTTTTACAAAAATATAATTTTTGTAATTTATTTTAATTTTTTTTTTTTTGTGGACATTAAAACTGACCAAGTATAGAACAATTTATTTTTTGTAATAATAATAAACTATAATTTTTAAGTAAAATTGTCTTGAATAAACTAAAGCTCCGCTCAGAATCATTATATTGAAAAAACGATTTATTGTTTCTTATAATTTAACATATCTATTAGGTCCCACCTGAGAAGAAAAGAATACCCATGGTTTTGTAGAATCTGGTTATTATCATATTAAACAATGACTTTTTTCGAAAGCTGATACAATATTATTTATTTGAATTATGCTTTATATGTTATTATTACCTAAATCATTATAATTCTATTATGCTCAATGCCTTTTTATTTAATTCCAGATACCTAGAATTTGTCTAAATATCGAGTATTGTAAAACTGGCATTTATTATCATTAATTATTTATTTACACGTACAATTAATAAAATATTTAATATATTATAAAATAAAATAAAATAACAATATATCTATATTTGTCTGATAACAAATTTCAAATTTACTGACTATAATTTTGAGTGGAGGGGTGTCACACCCCCTATATACCCCTCTTGAGACAGCACTGTTCGTAAATTTATATGTATTTATTTTGTTACAACAAAATAATTTTTAGTTCAACATTTAAATTCAATGTGTGTATGTCTGTGTTATGTGTAAGATCAGTGTACAATCACATAAAAATTAATTTATTTTGTTATTCTAGTCAAATTTCGACCACTTGGTAATACTAGTAGGTACTTATTATTGTACAAATTGAATCATTTACGCGAAAAATGAATTGCATGGATTGTTCTGTTATTAAATAACAATAATTATTGTTGAACAGAATGAAAATTACTATTATTGTATATTAACTAAAGCTCCGCTCAGAGTCGTTTTATTGAAGAAATTATTTATCGTTTCTTTCAAATTCAACACACTCGCCAAGAATACGTAGAACAGTGTTTATATCAGTAATAAATTATTATTACTTCACGCACACGATTATTATGAGTAAACGGTTATTTCCTACTATTACACGAAGTGTGTTTGATACCTTTTGTAATATGTTGTAACTCTTACCTTTTTTTTGAAGTTCTTAGAGCGGATAGTATTATTAATTCAGGTGATATTGTTAGTACTTGGTGCGGATGATATTTTTGTGCTGCAGTGTTCCTTTTACAATTGATTTTCAATCACTTAAACCTTCTGTTAAAGTGTGCAACGTGTTATTACCATAGGGATTTTTTTTGGAATTTAATGTTGATATATGTCAACCAAAAGTTATACAATTGGTGAAATTGTGCCTCTCAAGATTAAAAAAACTCAATTCAACCTAATTTAAGTAAACAATTATAGCCTACAAGATATGTTATTATTTTATTATAATCTTATGGAAAAAGCTCGATTTTTTTGCTCGCCAGCTATACTGTTTACTTAATTAGTTAAAAAAGGAGAGGAAATACAATTCTGAGTTAAAGTTGATTTTGACTCCCAATAATAATAATAATACGCTGATAAAATTATTAAATTGAAAAACTTTAGATTTTAGAACCCAGAGTCACGTTTAATGCTCAAAAGGAAAGTTCGCATACCATTGAATTTTTAGAATAATTAAAAGAAATAAACTCGTATATAACTAACACCCGATATGTATTAAAATATTAAATGTAAATAAATTGTGTGTAGACCAGTGGTTCCCAATCTTTTTTCCACCGTGTAACGGCACACACAACATATAAAATATAATATATAATATAATGTTTTATACACATATAAAACGGTCTTTTTCAGGACCAACATACTCATTAAATAGTCAAACAGGTAATGACGAATAACTCAGTAAAGAGCGGTCACCAAACGTCTCATACAATTGGTCAACAAGTCGAAAAACTGACGAGGTAAAACAACACCGCAGAGGACTACGGAAACACTACGCACGTGCCGTTTTACCAACAATCGCACCACCAACAAGACAGCCCACATTGACGACTCCGCAGGGAGGAATCAAGCATCCGAGTGCCAAAAACTACCTGAACAAACTCCAATCTGTGCAAACTGCGGAGGTGCCCACCCCGAAAACTACCGTGGCTGCCCTACCATTCTCGAACAAATTGAACTTTCGACCAAAAAACAAACCGCAACAACCTCAGACTCTCCATCCCCTCGCCCAACTCCCGTACAACAAACTCCTAGAACAAACCTGCTCCCTCCACCACCACCTAAACAACCACCATCCCCCCCCAATACCACCAACCTAACTTAAGCCACAGTGGTCCGAAAACAAATCCCTGTTCCATTTCCACGACTCCAATTCCTGTTCGATCTATAATCTACACTCCCGTAATCATTATTTAAATGGTCCTATTGCTCCTAATTAACCTCCTCTCTTCCCTAGCTTCCAACAAAGACCCAAGTTTATTAATCCAAGCCACTGGTTAGGAACCTTCTTTCCAATATAAACACTCATAATGCATAACGTAAAAATCCTTTTCTGGAACTCCAACGACATCACGCAAAAACTCAACGAACTACGCGGCCTCGTACTGCAACAAAGCATTGACATAATCTTACTCAACGAAACCAGACTCGCTCCTATTGCTAAACTCCACATTCCGAATTTCATTACCTATCGGAACGACCTGCCACCCATTCGCGGCTCGCCCGCGCACGGTGGCACGGCCGTTCTCATCCACCGACGTATTGTCTACCAACCTATGACTCTTAATACTTCCATTCAATCCTCCTTCGTCCTAATTCAATTTGATGGTCACGGAGTGTTGGTATCAGCGGTTTACAAGCCACCCAGTGCCTCATTGACGACCAACGACTTAGATTTGTTAACAAACAGTGCCGAATGGCAACTGTCAGCAGGTGACTTTAACTCCAAACGTCCTTTGTGGTATTCAAACACAACCAACGCTGCTAGCAGAACCCTCTTCGACCACACACAACAAAACAATTACTGCGTAACCGCACCTAACATCCCGACTTACTTCCCAACAAACTGACGCTACAGACCCGAGAGACTAGACATTGCACTTACACGAGTACCTCTTCCTGCTCAAATTTACAACTTCGACGAACTATCATCCGATCACAATCCTGCACTACTCGAAATTTTGAAAACTCCCATCGCCTCTTTCCCTGCTATAACTAACCGCTTCATTAAATGGAAAAAGTACAACAAAATACTTACCGACTTACTAACTAACACCTCACCATTTACTGACCAGTAGTCTATCGACCTTGAAATCAACAGACTTACCAATAACATTCAACACGCTACTGAAGCGAGCTCATTTCCCCTAAACTTCAAAAACTCGAAACCTTTACCTCACGAAATACAACAAGAAATAACCGAGAGAAACAGACTACGCCGTGAATGGCAAAAAACCCATGACCCGAGTGTCAAAAGACAACTAAACGCTAAAACCACTTTTGTTTGCAACATACTTAAAACTCACAACTCCGACCAATGGGATATGTCCCTAAACTCACTCGACCACCAAGACAGTTTCATCTACAAACTTAACAAATGCCGCCTACACCAACGTCCTGCTACAGGTCCACTAAATGGTATCAACGGCCTCGTTTTTCAGGCCAGTGACCGAGCTGAGTTAGTCACTGTCTCCCTCGAGCGCCACTTTTGAACAAAGTCCGGTCCTGACATTCCTGAAGTGACACACTACTTTAACCTCCTGAACTCTACTTCCATTAACTAATCCTACATTTACACGATTACCGGAACCGTCAAAGACATAATTTGCAACCTTCGCTAAAAGAAAGCCCCCGACGGTGATTTGGTAATAAAAATACATATACACACACACACACACACACACACATATATATATATATACTTTAATTATATTAATCAATTACATAAATATTAATTATTTTAATTATTTAACAAAACAATCAATTGGTTATGGGACATAATATGAGTTATACTCATATGTCTACTACTAACAAGTATTTTATATTGTATTCAAATATGTAATCACTATATTACCATTATTGTATAATTTATTACAAACACAACATTTTAATTATATATATTTATAATCATTGCACTAAAATAAAAAAAATATATAATAATTTATTATTTATCAAATGTAAATTAAATTTTTTTTTTTTTAAATCAAATGTTGAAACATATGTATCAAATCATAATTATAACTATGCATAATGTAAAGCATAGGTTCTTAACCTTTTCTGGTTCATGGATCCCTTTCAAGTAGGGTTGCCAACTTCCAAATTGAGTAATGTAGGACAATTTTTTTCAAATACTTCAAATATATGCGAATTGAAAAAGCTAGTGTTTTTACAATGATATTTATTTATTTATATTTTTTTTCTTCTATTTTCTTTTTTATTTTACTTTTTTAAATTTTTTTTATGCGATTATATTTTTATACAGAAATACTTATCTAAAAGTTTCGAACAGTAACTTTTTGAAACCAGATTTGCTTATAGTTGGTACTTTATAGAGATAATTTTTCGATATTCTCAATTATTATTTTTTATAACTTGGGATAAACTATCCAAAATTTGACAAAAAAAGTCTAGGAAACTATCTTTTTTTAATCCCAACCTTATGAAAATTCACACATAGATAAAAAATAATATGAGAAATATTTTAGTGGAAGAAAATTTTGAATATATGTAAAAAAAAATATTGGAAATTTTTTTCTAACATTTTATCATTTTTTTTTTAATCAAATTTTTTTTATATTTAGTTAAATAGTATTTTTTATTTTCTTTATTTATTGGATAAAAGATTAGATGAGAGAAGTATACACAAGAGCTGAACAAATGATTGAGAAAATTTTGATTAAATTAAAAAAGTGATAATATGTTAGTATTTTGCCATTATGTAAAGTCTGTGTATTGAAATGTAGGATTGTCCTACAAAAAATTTAAAGCATTGTTGCACATAGGACAAATTACCCGAATGTAGGACAGTCCTGCCCAATGTAGGACGGTTGGCAACCCTACTTTCAAGTAAAAAGTTTAACTACGGACTAACTCCCCCCCAAATAAGTAAACAATACATTTTGAATTATTTTTTAATAATAATATTAAGACTTATCTATACCAGATTATACAATATATAGTATATACAATAATTTATTTTATGTTTGGAAAAATAATTTGCACCATGTCTATTGTCTTTGTCGTTTTCACCCATGGTTAACAAAATATGAATTCTTACTTATAACCAGAAAAAAAATATAAATAAATATAATATTATGACTGGTGAGTCCCGTTGTCATCTTTCAAGTAGCAGAATTTATGAGAAGTTATTACTATTACCTATATTAATAAATTACCGGACATATTTGATATTATCAAAATATGAAAAACCTCTCATGCTTACGCAAATAACAAATATTATTTAATATGTATGTATAATCATTCAATAAAGTTCATAGTACACATTTATACTATAAATAAAACAATTTCTAATTTTAGTCTTCGTCCATCGCATAATTTGATTTAATTTCAAACAAATTTATTTTTGAGTTATCTATAAATAAAGACATCACAGCCACTTCATGAACCCTCGAGTCTACGGACCTCTTAGGGGTCAATGGACCACCGGTTAAGAACCCCTGATGTAAAGCATAAATCATGCACTTTATAATAATTGAAATCATGTAAAAACAACGATCGATTACTCGATTATCTCAAATTCTTTCACTTCATCTAAAGGTGACGAATAAAATAAACGAATATAAGGAACTAAAAAATATGTCGGAAAGTGCTGTATTTTTTAATTACCAGAAATTGGCGGTACATATTACTAACGTCCGCCGTAAATTCAGCAATTGCCGATCAACACACGCAGCAGAACTTACGCTTATTTTGGACGCCGAGTCAACGAGCACGCCTTCAGTCTGCAATTATAAGAAATAATATGAACTAATTATTTTTTATATGCATTTAATTGTGTAATTTTATGTAAAACCAATGAATTTCGTCAAAATACTAACTTACAACGGTTATGACAAAAAAAAGTTGACTAATAATTTTCAAGATTTTTTTTAGAACCATTGGTTATACATATAAGTATGTTTGTATTAAATTTTCAGTTCTTAATATCCATACATTAAAATTTTATGAATTAAAAATTAATAAAACACGAGAAATTTCCGAAATTTTCAAAATGCTTATCAAAACTTATCTCAAAATTGGTCAACTGATTTAAAAATTTTTATGAGGTACCTATATACGTAACTATTTTTAGTAGTTAGTTAAAGTTTCAAGTCTTTATCTCTATAATTTTGAAAAATTATTACTAATTAACTAAAATTGATATAATGATAATAATTATTTTGGTATTTCCAGAATATTTGTCAGTACTTTTTTCGATTTTTCTTCTATCAAAACCTTATAAAACTTTCAATTATTCGTCCGTAAAAAATTTTATTGCACCAAAATATTCGTCTTGTATTTCTCTATCTATGTACCAAGTTTCGTAAAGATCGGTCGTACCAATTATTTTTTATAAGCGTTAAAGTGTGTAATTTTAAGTAAAACTTCTAAATTCTGTCAAAATGTCAAATTTAAACAGTTGTAAAACAAAATCTTGACAAAAGATTTTCGAGATTTTTTCAGTATCGTTAGAAATACTTCTATGTTTATGTTTGTATTGAATTTTCAACCCTTAATATTCATACATCAAAATTTTATGAATTAAAAACTTACAAAAAATGAAAAATTTCCAATACTTTCAAAATGAATCTAACTCAAAATGGGTCATATGTTTTTGAATATTTTATGAGGTATGAGCTTAATTATTTTTAGTAGTTGGTAAAAGTTTCACTTTTCTAGCTCCATTATTGTGGAAGTTATGTTAAAAAAAATAAAATAAAATTTACGAAATTTCGGGTTACGACGCTTTTTTTACCGTTTTATGTCAATTTTTGGGTAGTCTAAGTATGACCTTAGAAAAATATTGAGAATTTAGAAAAATTACCTCTCAGAAGTACCAATTAGACAATATTTTCGATCGAAAGAGTTACTGATCATAACTTTTGGATCAGTATTTCTACCCAAATTCGTGATTACATACACCCGGTAAAAAAACACACACAGATTTATATAACCAATAAATTCCTCGCTATCGCTCAGAATCTAAAATAGTTAATTTTTCCAAAAGTTATTTTGACATTTAAAACTTCAATAAAATATAGAATTGGAATTAACAGATTTTTGTGAAAATGTTTATACATGTAAAGTTACACACTATTTTTAACTTTTAAAACAAAAAAATTAACTAATGAAATAATAATAAAATTAATAGTTTTATGTACTTCGTTCGTACTACGAAAGAATAATCTGTGTTTCTTCTGTTCATATGTATGCCACTCAACTCCTAAACGGATGGGCCAACTTTGAAGAAATATTGTGTGTATTTGAGTGGGTCTCTGTATGATTTAGGATTTTAAGATTGACAAATGGATATAGTAGATCGCTTTTTACAAAAGGTTGAAAAAGAAAAAAATTGCTTTTCACGTTCATACAATTTGTTGAATTCGTTAACCATGGTAACATAATTTTTGAATAGGGAAGTGGGTGGAGAGGTAGATATGAAAAGGGAGGGGAGTGATGGATATGTGAAGGAGCGAGGTGATGAGCAGATATGTGGAGGGGATGGAGAGGATATGGAGAGCAAGGATGAGATGGGATGAATATAGAATGGTGGAGGAAACCGTGAATATGGGGAGTGATAAGAGGTGGATATGAGACAGGGAGGGAAAGACGATTTTAGAATTTGGATTTTGGAAATTTTTTTTTTTTGAAAATCATTGTACTGAGCATTTATTGATGAAATAAACAAAATATGAATCATATATCTAAGAGGTGGCATTTTAATAGGCATTGAAGTGCACCGATATAGCTATTAATATATTATATATTATCTCAGTTTCTGTACGTGATATTAAAAATTATTATCAAGAATATTTCCAATAACAACTGTTGTTCTTGTTATAGTAGCTTGACAGGGCCCGTATACGGCCGCTGTGCCACAACACGCGCCTGTATATAAATGGTATTTATATACTACGTACTACATATTGACAAGTAAATATGTATTAGGTATGTACAATTTTGTATTTGATCTATGTACAGAATTAGTTATAATCTATATCAATAATGTGGTATTATTCTAAATCGTTAAATGAAAACAATAAATTTACTATTTTTAGCAATATTATAGTACATCATAAATAATACTAGCATGTTGCACTTGATTAAATAATTTTTAAAAGTCTGATAAGTGTAAGTTCTTCCTTAGGTCTTGACTAAAATGATGATGATAGATAAATAGCACATTGAATAATATTATATTTAAATGCCGCGATTAAATATTTATTTTATATAACGATAATTCTGAGTAGCACCATTAAGTTATTATTATGATTAAAATATAAAAATTTTTTTGAATATTTAAATGTTCATAAGTTTCATCCAAAATCTATTTCATAAAATACATCGAGTAGAGGCTAACGAATACAAATTATTATTTTTAATTAAAATTTAACTACTAAAGGAATGTGTATTTTTTATTTAATGCTTGTTCCTGTTAGTTTGTTTTTTATATTCTATTTATATTTTTTAATATAATAACAAACAACATATTTATAAATGAATATAATAAAATGAGTGGTCAGATGATCTAGAAAAAAAAACGTTAAAATAAATAAATAAATAAAATTATCTGTACCACAAAAAAATATAAGGAATAATTTGTATTTTTTAAATTTATGATTCTGAGTGAAATGAAGAAGCTAGTGTTTTTACAATGATATTTATTTTGATATTCATTTTCCGCCTATAAACACTTTTTTGAATAGAAATGCTTGTCGAATAGTTTTCACCAACTTTTTGAATCAAAATTTGCCTTTAGTTGGTAATTGTTTCGAAATTCTCAATAGTTTTCTTGAAATTTGGCAAAAATTATTTATAATTAGACAAAAACGTCTTAAAAACCATATTTTTTTTAAATCCAAACTTTATGAAAATTTAATTATAGACAGACAATAATATGAAAAATGTTTTGGGTAGTTTGGGTTATGTTTATGAAATATTTTGTTTTTGTATTTTAATATGTCAAGTAAACATTTATAAGCTGAGACAACTAATTTCTTTATTTCCTAATAGAGTCCTAATAGAGTTTCCTAGAGTCTTTAAATAGTTAAGATAAGCAAAGAGGTAAATTTATGCAAATTAAAAAATCAAATTAATTATTATATAAGCAGGGCGTTTGCTTGAAGTATTACAAGCTAATCATTTATTTATATTACAAAACGAGGCATGATCTGAAATACAAATAACCTGCCTATAAATTATAATTATAGAATAATGAGTACAAGTGTTTAACAGAATGATGTATACAAAGTATAAAATGTCAATGAAATCAAAATAATGGGTCTTCATTGGCAATGAGCATCATTCGGTTACTTGGTCGATT
This sequence comes from Stegophylla sp. TES_Ste_2020, assembly GCA_025469315.1. Classification (NCBI taxonomy): domain Eukaryota; kingdom Metazoa; phylum Arthropoda; class Insecta; order Hemiptera; family Aphididae; genus Stegophylla; species Stegophylla sp. TES_Ste_2020. Next base: position 17,208 of record JAIPRM010003582.1, read on the forward strand.
AGGTATAGGAATAGGTAGTTATTGGAGTCGGACACAAAAGATAAAGGATAATCAGATCAAGTTTCGAAGTAAGGAGTCCTCAGGCTTGGCTTTCCTGAATCGAACCACAATTAATCGTTTTTCAAAAAGCGGTATGTTAATTGTGCTACTGAAAATTTACATTTATAAATGGTGCACCCGGTTTTTGGGCTACTACTTAAATATTTAATGGATTTCCTTGTACTTGTTAGTTGACTATATGTATGAGATAATCATTTTAATTGACTTTGTATAATTTTATACGTATTTTAATGTTATTTAGTAATTTTGTGGCTTTAGCGAACGAAAAAAAAAAAATGTAACGTATATTAAATTGTAAATAGAGTTTATATATATTATTGAAATTACTAATATTTACAGAGAGATAAACCAGTGATAGAGCATATTATACCTATTATGTTATTGCCCGTATTATTAATTTTAAACCTTGTATGTGACTATCGGTCTGCCGCCGATACGATGCTAAAAAATCAATAACTAATAATTTAATATCAGTTATATGTGATATTGTTTTATAAATATCTTTTAAATATGCCATATTTATTTATGGCTTAATACTGGGTCATTAAATACAAAAATATTTTTACCTATATGAACCAGTTAGATAAAATGTGGCTCAATTGCTGAACACTCTTCAGGGCCGTATTTGGATTTTTCATTCCCCGGGACAACATATTTTAGCCCCCCTCTACTAAAAATTTATATAATTTTCAACATTTTACTAATAATATATTGATCAACATCTGTTCTCCTTATTTTTGAAAAATAAGTTAGCATTTGATTGAAAAAAAGACCTTATCATTTTACAATAATGTCCATTCTATAATTTTTTTTCTTTATTAAATATTTTGTAAATAGACTTTCAAGTAGTAATACTTGTCCAAATGTTTCAACTTACATATTAAAATACCAAAATTCACTCCACGCTAGTATTTCACATAGGTACGTAGTTTTTTGAAAATATTGGGAAGACTACCAAAAGTTGGGCTAAAAATGGTAAATATTCTGAAAATTCATATATTACGCTGAAGCTTTGCTATAATCATTTCATTGAAGAAATGATAAACTCACACTTTTATTAGTTATGAATAAGGTTTCGTATTTATATTTAAATACATATTTTTTTTATCTACGTATTACCATTTACCAACTTTGATAAGTGCGAAAATTTCCTAACAAAATAAGCTTACATTAAAAAAAAATATTTTTACATAATACACAGTATATTATTTCATTATAAATATATAATTTTACGCATTTTATCATAAATATATAATTTTCAAATTTTCGCAATAATTTTAAATGAATTTCGAATATTCCATGGTATTTTTAAAGTTTTGAACGCCAAATTTGAGTCTTCCAAGTGCCAATAATTACCAAATGAGGATTATGTTAATTTACAGTAAAATACTATTGAAATAAAAACTTTTAAAAACTAAGAGAAATTGTGTCGATGAGTGGCTTAATTCAAATTAAAACCAAAAATAATGCCAAGATTATTAATTGAATTTCCTATATTGATAAGAGCTATGCCACACAATGAAAAATAAACTCTTAAGTAGTGGTTCCCAACCATTTTATTCTATTCCACCCTTGTATCTTTTTTAAAATCTCATTCCCTTTGTAAATTTTTAAAAATCTTTTCCTCCTTAAATAAGAGTATTAGCTTTTTTTTTTTTTTATCCATACAGATAAACAATACAAAATAACTATGACTATATGTATATTTATTCAATTATTGAATTTATATTTTTATTATTTTATAAATTAGATATAAATCAACTAATTCATGATATTAAATATAATAACAAATTATTAAATATAAAAGCAGAAATAATTATATAAAATATAAATATTAATTAAATAATTTAAGTTGATTTAAACTTTATTATTTTAACGAAAATAAGAAAAATATTCTTGTTATTTCATCATCACTGAATTCCCCCCTGAGCAGTATCCTATTCCTTCTTAGGGGGAAATGACTCACCGGTTGGGAACTAATTCCTTAGAGGATCATTTTTCCAGGAGAACAGAAAATGGCAATTGGTGACATCCAAGTCGATATCAATATTATTAGCCCAAAAAACTAGAGCGTTCTTAAGTTTTTTTTTCATTTTGAAATACATGACAATTATTTTTGGAATCAATACGATTAATTTTAAATGGGAAGGAGGTTAGTAAATACTTTAAAATTGAATCTACAAATATGGGCCCAAAGTTGAACCGTGAACCTGGTTCCGATTTATTGAAACAAGGCTCGGGATATTATTTTATTAACTGATAATAATTATTCAAAATAATATGTATACATTACCTCTTTCGCAATTAACTAGTGTTTACTGCTAAATCATCTTGAATCAAGCAATTCGGCTGGAATCTTACCACCACTGGCTTACTCAAAATATATCATACTGTCACCAATTTTATAGCCAGTACTATTAACAGTAATTTTATGACCACAGGTTTCATGACTAAAATAGTATGTACACGTTTATTAAAATACGTCGAATAACATTAAATATTATAGAAATTTAAAAAAGGACGTTTACCTATATTTTTCAATCGTCATGGACAATCGAGCTCACTAGGTGATCATAGCACGCCAAAATGAACGCATCAGTTGTGTATTATATGAAGGTCTCAAAATTAGTGTGTTTTACATTTTTATAGTATCAATATCCATAATAATATCACCGTAATGCCCACTGGTGGTATTAGAAATTGTATGATCAAACTAATCATGACTGGATGGAATTTGACTAGTGATAACTGCTGAATGAACGGCTGAAGACGGTTACTTATTAGCCTTCACTCGACTATAAAATAAATACAAACCATACTATTGCTAATATTAGCAATAATACTAGTACCCCTAATACTGTGAGCACACGACACATCACTGAAACAGAATGTATACGCTTATTAAAATGAATTTAATCTAAGGATTGAAACCGGACCCAAAAAACCGGCTTTGGACCGGAACCCTCACAATTTTTTTTTTTCAGAACCAAAAGCGTAACCGATATTTTTAAGTAAAGGGTTTCCTGGTTTTTTGCAGTTTATTTCCAGTTACAATTTACATTTCGTACTGTTATTGAATATTATTATTTTCATATTTTTATGTGTCCTTTTGATTATGTCTTTTAAATTTGTCATGATACATATTTACATATTATGTATTCGGTAATTTAAATTAATAAAACCCAACATTATTGAAATAAAATAGGTAAAGCGTGCAGATATATCAGGAACTAAGATAACAAATTATTATTACCAAAAACAATAAAAATCTTATGCTGTTCCGTTTATAAAATATAGTAAGGTATATAGAATGATCAATAATGTCGAAAATCTTTAAATTGAATATTAAGGGAATCATTAGTTTCAACTGTAGATCAACATCAGGTAAATAATATATATATTCATATTTTAAATATTTTTATAATTTAAAATAATATTATATGCTATTATTTTTTCAATATAAATAATGAGCTTAAATATCTAGGTAGGTAGTATCTGCTGCTTTTAGCTATTTATATCATTTACTATTTGCTTTATGCTTACAGTGCTTTAGGTTAAAAATATTAAAGCTCTAAAAAAATGAGCTAGAATTGCTTATGCGAACTAGCATTGTTGCATAAATAGCAGGAAATAAGTAGGATATCAATGGATGATATTATTATTGCAAATGTTCAAGGGTGAAAAACCAGTAATTAGACTTTGTTTATAATATGCATTATATGATATCAAAATTTTTTAAACGTAAAATGTTATTAAGTTAGCTTTCTGACTCATCAACTTAAATATTGATTTATTTAAATAAAATTTCTTATTTTATGTATTTTTAATGTTATATTTATTACACAGTTATAAAAGAAAAAATTAGTATGGTCCAATTTACGTATCTATTAATAATATTATTGTGATTGTTGCATTACTTTTTTTTTTTTTTTTAGGCATTTTCAATTAGGGGAGATATGATTCCAACTCTTCTCAAAAATAATAATTTAATAATAGCGGTAATTAATTTAGGTTTCTACGGTTACCATAATCATATGTAAGTATAGTATCTATAGTATCTATTAGTATATAGGTATATATATATATATATAAGTATATATTGTAAGTGTCAATGTATGATTACAAAAATTATAGTTATATAATAAGGGTTAAAACCGACATTGACTGAAATCGAAATGATTATTATAAATTTTCTAGAGTCAAAATCAAAACCAAAACCGATAAAATCGTAAAGGTTCCAATCCTTGGTTTTAATCACGTGAAAAATTATGATATTCAAAAAAGTCGTTTACCTATATTTTTCAATCGTCATGGACAATTGTATAAGGTGGTCGAGGTACGCCAAAATTAACGTATCTGCTGCAGTATTTATGAACGTCTCAAATTGAGAGTGTACTTTTATGCGAAAAATACCAAATATACTGTCACTGCAATAATAAATACTGCGGAAAGCACCAATACAATGAACGAAGGAACCAATTCACAATCCATGACTGAAATAGTATGAAAATTCAAAAAAGACGTATATATTTTTTATTCGTAGTAGGTTCCGTAGAGTATGCTTCTTGTACTCACTCAGGTGTTATATGAAAGCTGCTATCCCTATTAAGACAGTCAACATCATTATTATAAAAAATGTGGTCAAAATAAAAATTACCCACAGGTGATATAAGTATATAAAGAATATTACTCTATTTATTTTTTTTCGTCGTGAAGATATTAAACAATTTTTTGAACCTTTCGAGGCATTCAGTGCAATAATAAAATTCAAATTCCATACATAAAATTTGATATCGTTTCGTAACTATCATTACGATTGATATTGAAAGAACGACATTTGAAGATGGTTTTACAGCTTTAACACGCGATTGTAATATTAAATTTTTGAGATTACCTGTTAAATAAAAAAAAAAAGAAAAGAAAAAACTTATCTATCGCTAACTATTACTCGTCCGGTTGGTGCACACTAGACTTAGATGAATTGTGTTCGAAAATCAAAATCACGGATTTTACTATAGCTGCCACCAATATAGATCACGAATTTCGCGCGTTAAATCTTCTTCGATTGTCCGTCGTCAGTCGACTGCCTCGTAATGTTCTCACTGGAGTTCTATGAGACCCGAGGAGTTCGGTCACGTTAACTCCCCACGCTGCCACCGTCGCCGCCACCGCCACTGCCGATGCCACCGCCGCCGCCGCCGACGACGACGATAGCGACGCCACGCAGAGCGCGATTCAACGCATGAGCGTTTTAGTCACACCTAATGCTGTGCCGTGGGAATATTTCCATGAGAAAGAAATATATTCGGAAATTTATCGAGAATATTTTCTCTACATTTTTCCCAAACGGGATTTTTTTTTTTTTAGGGTGTCCCTATTACGTTCAATTGTATATTTTTAACATTCAATTATATTTTATTTAAAAGAGATAAAAGAATATTGTCTCATGTTTTTAGATTCTGAGTGAAATAAGAGATCTATAGATTTTTAAACCATATTGGTTTTTGTAGAAGAACATTTTATCCACAAATATGAGATTTCAAAGGAAGTTCTCTTCTGTATCAAAATAATAATATGTTGTGCAAAAAATATATAAATTTTAAATTTTCTCATATTTTTATATAGGATAATATAATATATCACATATAAGGATAACATAATTTATGTTTTAATTAGCAATAATTGAATTGAATGGCTAGAAATATTCTCTATAAATTTTTATTTTAACTTATAGTGAAAATTTCCTTATATTCCTATGGTATTTGAGAATTTATTATTAATTTCTGGAATATTCCCGAGCAATATTCCTTCAATTTTAAATTCCGGGAATATACTCATCACCAGTCATGGCCCGAACAGAAAATTTTTGTTCTCGTTCACTGCCGGTACAAACAACATGAACGCGCGAATATTGTTTACTTAAGTATTTATTTGTCGGAATAATTTCAAAACATAACGGAAAAATGTTACATTTAATTCTAAACGCTTCGCGTTTTAATGTACTTGGAGGAATAACGGAGTTTGGACATTTCCGATTTTGAACGAGATGAAGAATCTTATAATTTTACAATGATGTTTCTTTTTTTCTCTTTCGGGAAGCACCTTTTCGTATAGAAATACTTGTCCGAAAATTTCGATCAGTATCTCTATAGAATTTGAATCATATCTAGATGGTACTTTAAAGAGGCCATTTTTTCAATTTCTCAATACTTTTTCCAAAATCAGGGAAAAACTGTCGAAAAATTAACAAAAAACGGCAAAATACGCAATTACCGAAATTTCCGTAAAATTGAAAATTACTTTTTAACATTACTTCTAAAATAATGCAGCTAAAGATTTGAAACTTTCACCAAATACTAAAAATAGTCACGAAAATATTTCATAAAAATTTCAAAAAGATTTGATCAATTTTGAGTTAAGTATGTCATTTTGAAAATTGCAGAAATTTTTTATTTTTTGTTAGTTTTTATGTGATAAAATTTTTCATTTTTGATATTAAGACTTGAAAATTTAATATGATATCATTGATATATATTTCTAATTGACCTGAAAAATCACAAAAATTGTAAATTGTCTTTTTTCTTTATAATCGTTTGAATTTAGAATTTCGATGAAATTCGTTAGTTTTACCTAAATTACACACTTAAACGTACATAAAAGAAAGTTGGCCCGACCGATTTTTTTGAGACTTGGTGACTAGATAGTGAATTTTTCGCCTAGATTGCGAATATTTTGATGTAATAAAATTTTGAGCGAACAAAGAATTAAACATTTTACAAGGGTTTGAATGAAAAAAAGTCGGAGAAAGTACGGAAAATTATTATAATATTTCTAATTAACCCCAAAAGGTTGGTAGGTAATATTTTTTTCACTATCTTATGTATTTTTCGTCGCTGAATATGATAGTGTGAATTAAAATAACGTAAAACCACGTGCATCAATAATTTTCTAATTATTTTTTATTCTATTTGAAAATTCAAGATTTTCGGTTATTATACTAAATACCTACTATTTCAATTTACATTCAACAATTTTAGTGTGACGATATTTTTTCCACGAGATGGTACCGGGTTTAAATCAAACCTGGATCCGAATATTTAAAAACATTTTCAACAGTGACTACATATGCCACGATAAACATTGGTAAAAATTATGTTACAAAACATAAATGTTGATTTACGATAATTTTGGAATCGCTTTATTTTATTTTTTGTTTTATTATGATGCTTGTATTTTATTGTAATTTGAAATTATTTATGGAGTATTCATTAGGTGTATGTGAATATATTAAAATTAATTTTCGTTTTTCGTGAATGTTGTATGTAACAAAATAATTTAGAGTTCAACATTTAAGTTAATTCTTCAAAACTGATAATTATTATTGTGTCGTTATTTTATTATTATTAGTTGAAGACGCGTGCGAAGAACACTCCGATGAGCGAAATATACACTTTTTTTTTGTTTTTTGTTTTTTCCATAATCTGTACTTCTGCACTTTTGATGATTTCCCCATTACCCAACTTTATTATACTAAATAACAACTGTAATAATGGATTGTTTAATGATGTTGGTTTGGCGTAGAGCAGTGGTTCTCAACCTTTTTTGATTTGTGTCACCCTTGGCCGAGATATTTCTTCACCACCTCACCGTCCTCACCCTACTTTTTAAACTAATCAGTAGGGCTTGGATATGTATGTTCTAAAAAGTCATAAAATATGCCTTTATGCATCAAACATTTTTAAATATGGTTCAATAAAATGTTATTTTCTTCTGAAATACCAAAAATCATATTTTTTTTTTAAAATTAATTACCAAAATAACCAGAAAAACACAAATAAGACCTTAACATCGTAAAATATACTCTAAAAACTAAACATTTCTAAAATATGGCAAAAATAATTATTAGATTTCGTACACGGAACTATCATACAGAAAAAATATATGCGAATTCATATACGTACTCAAGATTTCTTAACGATAGAAGAAGTGTTGAGGACGAGGATGAGTGAGAAAGGTATTTAAAAAATATAATGTAGCCGTTTACGAGCACGGATCCTGTGATAAGGTCTAAATAGATTTTTTTTTTGATATTTCAAAAAATTCTCTCATTTTTTCTTTTCCTCCAGAATCGCGAGTCACCCTTACACTGGGTTTATGTCACCCTAAGGTGACATGTCACCCAGGTTGAGAATCACTGGCGTAGAGGAACGACGATACCGTTATGACGCGACATTGCCGGGGTTCGGTTCTAACCTGACATTCCGAATATTTTGCATTTTTTTTTTTTTTTAATATTAAGTTCCTCCTTTCAGAATCATTTTATTGAAGAAATGATTTATCTTTT
>JAIPRM010003583.1:0-25607 GCA_025469315.1 Stegophylla sp. TES_Ste_2020
CTATCCGTTCCATCGACTAGGCCTTCGGGCTCACACGCGGTGCGGCTGGTAGGTCACATGGTTAGTGTTCCCCTAACCGTGTGGGTGGTTTTCGTTGGACATAACACCCTTCGAATCCTCACAATATTCAAAAATAAACTTAATTTAAAATTACAAGTAATAATTTAGTAAGATAATATGCACTGAAATTCGCAAAGAAATTTGTTAAAAAAAAAAAAAAAAACAGCTATTATTTGGTTTTCCTTATTTTATTTTGTTACAAGTAATAATATTATAAGGAAACTAACCTGTGGGTACTACGATAGCAAAAATCACATCGTGTACTACATGTACTTGAACGCATTAAAAATTGCAAGTATTATTTATGTATTTTATAGTTTACGGGCAGGCAGAGCCCAAGTTTACATAAATACATTAATATATAGATCATACAGTTAATATACTTATTGATAAAAATCTAATAAAAAATGAATATTTTGAGATGAAATAACTAGTCAGTCCTAAGCATCCGTAAGTGGAAAGGAAAATGAACAATTCTTTTTTTTCAAATTTCACAATTTTCCACATAACTTTGAACTTAATCATTCTTAATACAGCATTTCAGTGTCACCGTAGTAAAATGATTACAAAATTTGTTGATATTAAAAGTCTATAGAAGAGGAAAAATAACGGTTGACGGTCGTGTGAGATTCGATCGTCTTAAAGAGATTATTAAATAAATATTAATTAATATTTGAATACTAATAATAATAATAACAACAATAATAACAGTAACACGAAATATACCTAATAGGTGATATAACTAATAAAATGAAACATTTATTTTAACTAATTGTACAAAATATTTTTGAGATTCGATGCATTACAACAATTCATTAAAATATTTAGTAGTGAGTTTGACATACATATTTGGTGTGGGGTTAAGAAGATATTGGAATAAATCGTTTTTGGTATTTTGAGTTTTGACTTTTATGTTTAATTATTCATTTAATAGAATAAAAATTTAAATAATCTTTAAAGCCTTCAGAGTGTAGCGTACTTTGGTTGTTACAAACATAACAAATAAAAATTAATTAAATAAAGTAAGAGCAAAGGTACGTAAAGTATATGGTAGACAAAAAAGCCGGACTTATTTCGCACCACGGGTTTTCTTCGGTCCTCGGGTCAGATGACTCTTGGTGGGTGTGTTGAAAATGACGATTATTATTGTTATAGTTCTATGTATTCTATTATAAGAGACGATTTATCATTTATTTTGAAATTCAACACCACACCTACCAAGAGAGTATGTTGATACTCGATGAGCGGCAAACAACCGTGTTGAGAAATATGTCCGGGGTTTTTTTTTTTTTTTTAAGTAAAACAAAAACGATAAAAAGAAAACTGACTGATACGGTTGGCGGCGGAGGCGGGGGCTCGAACCCCTCGAATTCTCCTTGCCAGCAGCGCACACGGAGTGTTTCACATCGTTTTCGGATGAAATATTAATATTATCACGCACGAAAAACGTACCCCCTCCCCAATAGTGTCCCGGGGAAGATTTTTCGGAAAAACTATACAGAAGAGAAAAGAAAAAAAAAAAGATAACACACCACATCTCTCTCACCAAAGGGACTAAAGGACGCGGTCCGTTCACGCGTGTTTACATTGGATCATCTAAATTATAAGGGTGTCAGAAGGTGTGTGCGAATAAAACCGTTCGCGTTAAAGGGATAGACCTGGTGGGGACACGACTCCACTCCACGCCGGTCTAACAACACTAGGTACTCGTCGTAAATTTATTAAATAAACACTCGCTTGATATATACGTACGTATAAAACGGATGATTCGTCCTGCACCGACACCCCTACAGCGAAGCGTATACCACACCCCAATTGCGAGGTTATAAGAGGCAATAGAAACTCCAAAAGCCTAGGGGGGTCAAAGTTTATTTCGTTTTATTTTTGTTTTTTCACTTAACAATATTCGGACCGTTCTCCAGCGAGCTAATGCGCAAGTACGTTTGTAAATAATGATAATAATAATAAATAAAAAGGATGTTTTTCGCACTTTGGGTATTCATCGCTCTTCAAATTGGATATTCTTTGTGTGTGTGTGTGTGTGTGTGTGTTAAATAATAAAGTAACGATAAGCGATTTCTTTATTAGACGATTGAGTTTATTTAAGGCAATTTTACTTAAAAAATAATAATATTTGTTATATGATACTAAAAAAATTATTTTTTACTCTGTCAAGTTTTTTATATTTCACTAAGTATTAACTGAGAAATAAAAAATTGATGAGAAGTTAATTTTTTTTTTTTTTTTAATTTTGTTGTACCAAAATATTACTCTTATTATTCTCTATCTATATCAAAATTTTTATAAAGATTGGATTAAAAAAAAAAATAAATAGTTTTTGAATCTTTTTTTTTTTTTATTAAATTTGGGAAGTGTTAACCAAATTTTGAGAAAACTATTGAAAATTTCGAAAAATTATCTCTTGAAAATACCATATAGATGCTAATTTTAATGCAAAAAGTTTCTGGTTGAAACTATTAGACAAGTATTTCTGTAACGAAACATCTGTACACATAAGATAAAAATAAAAAGAAGAACAAAAATAAAAACATAAACATCATTGTAAAAACTCTTCACTCTATTCAGAATCTAAAACACAAATTACATAACATGATTACTGTTCGTCGATTTTTGATTCTTAAAGCCTAAATTCTTGATTTATTTAAAAATAGACAAAAAAATATCATGTTTATTTAGATCAAAAAATAAGTTACAAATCGTTTATACGTACTAAATATTAAATAACTAACAAGCAATCAAAAGCAATCAATATGCTTTTTGTATATTATCTAGATGGCCATTATTTTCATCAAGATGTGAATTGTCGAGCATAGGCGCCCGAAGAGGGGGGAAATATGTGGAATTTTTCCCCCTCTGGACTTTTCAAAAGTGCTTTTAACTATTGACATTACATAGGTACTCGTAGATAAATATGATATTATAGCTATTCTGACTGTATGGATTTATTATTTTATATAATCAAAATAATAAAAAAAAAAAAAACAGTTCATTCGTATTGCCGATTTCAGTGAGAATAAATATGGCTCTGAATTTAATGCAGCTGTAAAGGCCCTTGCATGAATGCACTTTAAATTTCAACAAATAAACTCTTAAAATTCCGAAAAAAAAACGTTGTATACCTTTCACGTAGAATGCCAACAAATGCATATACAATCTTTTTAAAATTTACTCAAAAACCCAAATTTAAAAATCCAAGAAACTTTTGACTTTATAGCAAGAAATATTCGCATTTTAACGTTTATATTCGTATTTACTTTTTAACATTTATAAAAAACATTCCATTTGTTTAAGTAATGAATGAAAAGTAATAATAATTATTATAAACAATTAATTGAATTTGAATTGCAGATTTGACTCAGGTTAGATTAGGTTTTCGACTATTGTTTGATTATTGATGGAATTTCATAAAAAAAAAAAAATATATATAACGTAAAATTAATTAAAAAAGCAAACTAATTACATAATACAATAAGATCGTTAAAAAAACGTGAAATTATTACATTTTGAAAACCGAAAAATTACGTATTATATAATCATTTGAAAAAAAAAAAAAATGTAATATCCTACAAATTCTCAGCCCTCGGGAATAAATATCATAAAATTCTATATTTAAACGATTATTTATTTATTTTTTTTTAATTTCGTGTCCCATTTTCTGTGCACACATTTTCGTATAGAAATACTTGTCATAAAATTTCGACCGGTGACTTTATTCAATCGGAATGGCACTTAAGAGTGAATTTTTTTTCAAAATCCTCAAACGGTTCTTCCAAAATATTAGAAAAACTATTCGAATTTGTCAAAAAAGCAAAAAGGCTTTATAATTTCTCTTTTTTTTCGCAATTCAAAATTAAAAATGGTATTTATCTTTTTCTTTTTTTTTTTTCAAAATTAATGTACAAAAAAAAAAAAAATTAACTGATAAATGGGCTTTTGCCATATTTCATAAATAATTACTGTACGTCGTTTTATCGTTCTTATGTAAATGTTATATTTTTTTATGTATACAAATTGGTTTCTACATATCATTATCTTCTATTGCACAGTTCGCGGTCGTATCGCTTTGTTTTGTGATGCTAATATATTTTTATTTATTTTTTTTTTTTCGTTGTAACTACTATTACTCGGTGCAAAAGTGCATACGCGTCGTTTTTTCGTTTATCCATAAACATCCATGTACATCACATAAACAGCCTAACCCCAGTGTTGTTCATTGAAAATATATGTATTTTTTTTTTTTTTTTTTTATTCTTATTTTTTACATACCTATTCGTTTTATGTACGGTGTTGTACACGACGACGATTTCGAATACATTATTTAAATTCGCCTCGGTTTTCACGAGAAGAAACCTAAACATTCACAAAGACCTCGAAATTCCAAAACTCTCGAGATCACATAAATAATATAGCCGCGAAAGTTCCCACAAATCCGTTCATAAGTCGACGACGGGATCAACGTACGCGTTCTATCAGCATCAACGCGCGGGGTACTACATCACCGGTGTTGAACATAATAATAATAATAATAAGATAAATTTATCTGGATAGATTTAAAAAAAAAGTTTGAGTTCCAGCAGTTACCTAGTGTTTTATGTTATTTGTAATCGATTAAAATATTGACTTCTCAATTAATTATTTACTCAATAGCCTTACATGTTGTTTTTGGACAGTGAATATGTAATTCTAATTTAAAAAAAAAGCATTTTTTTGAAGAATATGAATAGTAGAGGATAATAATTGTATTTTATTTATGAAGGAAAAAATATTATTATTATTATTATTATGAGGAAAACGTACGCTGAAGGAAAATGGAATCGAATTTCCGGAAGTAAACGGACTTGCCCTTCCCTCCCAAATGGCACCCCTGAGTAGGTACTCCCTCCCGAGGAATTGTGACTTATCTCTTACTCGTTGCTCACACTGTCCAGCACACTGCTGCTGCCAAACAGTGTGCCCGGGCGATTTTCAAAATTTCGAACCAACAACGCACGGTCAAATATTAATCATTATCAATCACTTCCCCCCCCCTCCCATTTTTGCACGATCATACTGCTATTGCGCCAAGCTCCCCGCTCCCACTCCCCGCCACGTCGTACGTGTCGTCATCGTCGTCGTCGCGGTGTGTGTTTCAATCGTTCGTGACGTGTAATTCGGTGGTAATTCGTCTTTCTTCAAAGGTGGACGGACACCGAACACCTGAGACGCGTCTATTTAAATGCCATTTGTAACCCCTACCGTAGCGGCGGCGGCGGTGACGGTTGCCCGGCAACCCCGGAGGAAAAAGAGGAGAGACTGGTCACATTTTTGTCACTTTCTCGACCCGTTCGCCGTCTTACGCGCACGTCCCTATAAATATATATATATATATTTATCTCTGTCTGTCTGTCTGTCTCTCTCTCTCTCTCTCGTCCTAAGTAAATCCAAAGTGCCATTCTCAAAAGAGGCTTCGGGTAAAAGAAGATATTTTTATTATTACTATAATATTATCATTATTCCCTATTTCTCGTTCAGATTTATCTAGATAAAGATAAAAGATAATAAATAAAAATGTATCCAAGATAAGGATAAAAGACGATTGCAATGAATATCATCCAGGATCAAGGTAAAAGACAGAATCGTATTTATCTGGTTGAGAAAAAAAAAACATTTAAATTTATTTCTGTTTGAATTTTTAAAAAAAAAAAGAAATTTTAAAGCGTTTTTGTCAAAATTTGAGTAGTTTCTCTAAAAAATTCTCTCTAAAGTGCCATCTAGAGCCGAATTCTGATTGAAAAAGTCACTGGTTGAAATTTTAGGACTAGTATTTCCAAACGAAAATGTGTACACAGAAAACGGGACACGAAATTGAAAAAAAAAAAAAAATAAAATTGTGTTTATGATTATTTGAATGCTTTATCTCGTTCTGGGTTGTTTTTTTTTCCAAATTTCGAAAAAAAAATATTGAGAATTTCCAAAACGACTTCTTGTAAGTACTTGTCAAGAGACAAATCGGAATTCGAAAAATAGCCGGTCGAAACTTTTACGCAAGTATTTCTATACGAAAACTTGTAAGCATAAAAAAGTATGTTCTTCGTACGTCGGGTGGGATTCTCTTGGTGGGTGTATTACATTTTAAAGAAACGTTAAATCATTTCTCCAATAAGACGATTCTGAACAAAAAAGTTAATAATATAAAAAAATAAATGAGAAAAAAAAATGTTAGAAAAATGTCTAAAATTTTTTCTTTTTTCATATTTCCAAAAATTTTTTGCGCCAAAATCTTTCTCATACTATTTTCTATTTATGTTTAAATTTCCATATAGTTTGGATCAAAAAATGATGGTTTCCGAGTCGTATTTGGCAAATGATGGGTAGTTTTTTCCAAAAAAAAATTGAAGAATTCAGAAATTCAAAAAATGACATCTTTAAAGTACCATCTAGTGACAAGTATTTCCATACGAAAAGTTCTATATAGAAAAAAAAACCGGACATACTTCGCACGATGGGTTCGCACGGTGGTGTTCTTCGCACGACGGGTGGGATTCTCTTGACGGGTGCATTTAATTTGAAACAAAAGATAAATAATTACTTCAATAAAACGATTCTGAACGAGGGAAGTTAATAATATAAAACCTCTCTAAAATACCATTTAGAGGCAAATCCTGTGTCAAAAAGTTACTGATCGAAACTTTTTGACAAGTATTTCCATCGGAAAAGTTGTACACAAAACAAAAAAGGAAAAAATAAAAATAAAATAAACATCATTGTAAAAGCACTAGCTTCTTCACTTCGTTCAGAATCTAAAAAAGACAATATAAGAAATAGTAAAAATAAACATCTTTGTTAAAAAAAAAAAAAAAAAAAAACACTAGCTGCTTCATCGTTCCTCGCAAAATCTAAAACAACGTATTTATGTGTACTTGGGCTTTTCTATCAGGTACAAAAATCGTGTTTGTTACCACCGCTTACGAGATAATAACATTACTATGTAATTCGATACCTAACGAATACAATAATATAAACGTATTATTATTATTACGTTTTACAGTGGTTTTCTTCCAACACAATATGTCAATTACACAAAAATACAGACTACAACGCGACGTCGTTCTTTTGACTCGTCAGATCGAAATTGAATTTCGGTCCCGACGGCAACGTCGCACGACACGTGCGCGAAGCTGACGTCTTTAGACTTTGAAATCACTACGTGCGACGCGCGCGTCTCGTGTATTTCCACTGGTTATTTTCGTTTCTAATTCCGAATAAAACGTCTTAGTGGTAAAAAGTTCTAGTCGAGTCACGGACGGGCCGAAAAACATTATTAAAA
Source organism: Stegophylla sp. TES_Ste_2020 (assembly GCA_025469315.1). Taxonomy (NCBI): domain Eukaryota; kingdom Metazoa; phylum Arthropoda; class Insecta; order Hemiptera; family Aphididae; genus Stegophylla; species Stegophylla sp. TES_Ste_2020. The sequence goes on from JAIPRM010003583.1 coordinate 7,388, forward strand.
GAACCGATGCGAAAATCGAAAACCTTTGAGGAAAAGGCGCGGCGAAAAGTTTACCGTAAAAACGGAACACGAAGTTAAGCGGAATATTAATTACAGTAATTAAAACCGACGCGTATTAGATTCTGAACGAAGTGAAGAAGCTAGTGTTTAAAAAATGATGTTTATTCTTTTAGATTTTGAATGAATCCAAGAAGTTAGTGTTTTCTTTTCTGTCTCTTTTATTTATTTTTTATGTGTTTACGGTTTCGTAGAGAAATACTTGTTGATCATTTGTATACTAATACACAAATGACACTTGTCTTTTTTTTTTATTATCATTTGAAATTTCCTCCTAATAGTACTTTTGGGGATCAGTCTTTGAAATTCTCAACAGTTTTCAGAAAAACTACCCAAAATTTGACAGAACAATTTTAAAACTTCATTTTTATTTCAATCCACAATTGATAAATACCTAAATATAAGTAGCCAATAACATGAAAAAAAATTGTGTTTATAGTGTTTTTACAAAGACGTTTATTTTATTTTTTTTTGTATACGAATTATCGTATGGAAATACTTGTCCAAAAGTTTCGATCAGCAACTTTTTGAAACCGGATTTGCGTCTAGGTGGTACTTTAGAGAGGTCTCAATTCTTCAATTTGACAAAAACTACTCAGAAACCATAATTTTTTAATGTTTTATTGTCGATGAATAATTTTTTTTTTACACATTGTCAAGCAAAAAAAAAATTGCAAATTATTTTTTAAAAAAAAAAAAAAAAAAAAAAACCGGACATACTTCGCACGACGGGTGGGATTCTCTTGACGGGTTTATTGCGTTTTAAAGAAACGATAAATCATTCCTTCAATAAAACGATTCTGAACGAGGGAAGTTAATAGTATAAAAAATGAATGATGTCCAAAATTTTTTTTTTTCACATTTCCAAAATCTTTCTTATATGATTTTCTATCTATGTTTAAATTTTCATAAAATTCGGATCAAAAAATGACGGTATCCGAGTCGTTTTTGTCATATTTTCGGTAGTTTTTTCCAAAAGAAAAAAAAAAAAATTGAAGAATTGAGAAATTCAAAAAATGACCTCTTTAAAGTACAATGTAGAGACGAATCGGGTTTCAAAAGGTTGCTGATCGAAAACATTGGACAAGTAATTTATTCCATACGAAAAGTTGTACACGGGAAAAACAAAAACATCACTTCGTTCAGAATCTAAAAAATTGCCATCAGGACGAGTTCTTTTCGAAATAAACCGGGTCGGAGTGAGGGAAAAAATATGATTTGCACGTGAACAATGTCAATAATCACACGGTTCTATATTTTTATACAATATAAAATACAATTTGGTAACAATATTATATGGTGTAGTAACAAGACGTGTTTTCGACCGGCTCCGACGTCGTCGTCAGAAATAATTGTGCACGAAATATAGGGGTTGTCGGTTACCCGTTCCGGGGGATCAGCAGTCTATACATATTATTATTCGTATCGCGGTCTCCTTTGATATAGTCCGCGACAGAGGGATCCCCGTGCACGCGCGCGCCATTTTCTTTTGTGAGCTACTGGCTGCTGCACCACTACACTGTGCCTCGTGCAGTTCGTGTAACATTTAAGATTAACGTTTTGCATCTCTCGTTTTCTTCGTAGCTCGTTAAAATAATAATAATAATAATAATAATAATAAAAAAATAATTTACCAAAAAAAAAAAAAAATAAATAAAATTCCTTTTGAACTTCTCGTATACCTATTTATCGCCACGTCGTCGAGTACACGTTGTTGTAAACGCGTACCACCACCTTACCCCCCCCCACCTCCCACCTCCCGCGCAACACAATAATCGTTTAATTAATGCGCCGCCGAATTATTATCCCCCCCCCAGGCTCAGCACCCGGTAAAAACGGTTTATACCGCGGTCGCGGTACATGGTAGTAGTATATACGTAGTTATGGTAGGTAGGACGTATAATATTGTATACATATAATGCGCATAGTTATGTAGATACTAGCAGCGCAATAATTAATAGCTGTATATTATTATTATTATTATTATCTGAGAATAATCCCGGTTACACGTCCGTGAGCAAAATATTTATCTTCATATTTGAAGGTCTTTACAATGATTTTAATTTGATATTTTTTTTTTTTTTTGATTTTTACGCGTAAGTAAACACTTTTTCTCTTAGAAAAAGATTTATCCGAAAGTATCGACCGGCGACTTTTTTTGTAAAACAAAATTTTCTACATTTAAACACTTTTGGGAGGTCGTTTTTTGAAATTCTAATATTAGTTTCTCCGAAATTCGGGGAAGCTTCCTGAAATTCGACAGAAACGGCTTTAAGACATTTATTTTTAGATCCCGAACGAAGTGAAGAAGCCAGTGTTGTTACAATGATGTTTATTTATTTCTTTTCTTTGTACGACTTTTTTTATGGAAATACTTGTCCAAAAGTTTCGATCAATAAACTTTTCGAAACCGGATTTGCCTCCAGATGGTACTTTAAAGAGGTCATTTTTTGAATTTCTCAATTCTTCAATTTTTTGATCCAAACTATATGAAAATAATATAAAAAAAGATTTTGGCGCAAAAAAAGTTTGGAAACGTGAAAAATATTTTATTTATTTAAAATTATTATTAACTTCCTTTAAAATGCAATACACCCGTCAAGAGAATCCCACCCGACGTACGATGGAACACTCCGACGAGCGAAGTACACACTTTTTTTTATCATTATGTGTAAGTACACACTTTTTCTTACGAAGAGATTTATCCAAAAGTTTCGACCGGCAACTTTTTTTAAATCAAGATTTTCTTCATTTAGACACTTTTAGGAGGTCGTTTTTTGAAATTCTAATATTAGTTTCTTCAAAATTCGGGGAAGCTTCCTGAAATTTGACAAAAACGACTTTGAGAATTTTTAGTTATTTAATTCAAAATTTATGAAATTTGAGTTATAAACAGAACAGTGTTTCTCAAAGTGTGGTTCGCGAGTCTGTTTTTGAAGATTCGCCAGATATTTATTTAATTACATATAGATTCCCGGAAATTTACGTTTTTAACCGAATTCCACTGTCAAAACGATGAAGTGGCATATATTTACATACATTTGTAAAATTATATTATTCATTATAAACCGATTAATTAATAAGTAATTAATGTATTAATCTAATTTTTTTTTTCTATTAGTTACTTTTTATCGTATAAATGTTTTAAATCCGCGTGGGTCGCGATAGGTTTTTGAAAATTTTGGTCGTGATTCTAAAAAGATTGAAAACCACTGAGATAGAGTAAATAGTGTCAATTAATATTGAAAACATTTTGGCGAATGAAAATTTTAAAAATTATCACTTATTTCAAACACATTTTTTTTTTTTTTTTTTTGTAACAATAATAAACTTTATAGTTTTCAATCGTCTCGAGTGATCTAGAGCTCCGCTCAGAATAATTGTCGTGTTAGAGAAACGATTATGTTGTTTCGTTAAAATTCAATACACCCACAAGGGGCATCCCGTCCGGGGGGGAGCTAAAAATATCCACGGTGTGAAGTATATCGGGTTTTTTAGTTTTTAGTAATTTAAGTTAGCAAACGTGTTCTTTCTCTCCCCTTTTCAATCGGTTTCTCTTTTGTCATGTAACTGTGATAACGTCACTCGGTCTGGATTCATCCCCGTGTAATAGGATTTATTTGGGTTGGTTTAAAATAATCGATTCAATTGAATAATTAATTATTGTTGAACCAGGTTCTTCCTCGAGAACCATCTAGAAAATGAAAAAAATAACTGCTTTTAAATCAAGCCTGTAGTTACGGAAATTACTCCCGAAAAATATAAAAGCAACTTTCTTTTATAATAATATTATTATAAAGCTGATTAATCTGGACCATGCGTAGAATATTTATTTATTTTTTTCATATATTTACTTTTTAATATTATTCTCTGTATACAACGTAAAACGAGCTCTAAATTTTTCTTCCCGTCTGTCTCTCTAATCTCTTCCTCCCTCTTCGCTACCATAGGTGGCAACCGAGGGGTGCACGAGCGGGCAGTTTCACCCCCAAAGAATTAATAGCGAAGGCGAAAACATAATTTTGCTCCCCCCCCCTTAAAACAATTAACTACAAAACCCATTATTTCAATAATAAATAAATATTTTATCTTACTATTATTGTCAAAATGTAATTCCGATTATTAAACACAATTTATATTTCAATAAGTATTTCTTTTTTGAAATCTAAATATTATTGAAAGTTAATCACTAAAATATTAAAATATGATATTTATATACTAACATAAAGTATATAATTATTATTTAATACATTTTTGATTTAGAATTTTTATATTTACTTATTTTTCATATCCAAATTGAAATAATTGTTTTTTTTTTTTTTTTAATCTGAAAAGTATACTGTATTAGAGAGTTATACATTTTTGAACCTATAGGTATATTAAGGGAAAAAATATTCTATCAGTTTTTTACGATTGCATCGTTTGTTTGTTATAGTTGTACTCCATTTTGTTATTAAATCATTTGTTACAGAAAAAGTTTTTATTTAGACTTTTAAATAATTCAATTGTTTTTTTTTTTTTTTTTTAATAAAAATCTTTACTAAAAAACATATTAGTATACTGTTATATTTTCTAATAGTTAAGTTCTTATTATTATTTTTTTTTTTTCATTTAATCTGATGATAATCTAAAAAGAATTTCCCAAAGTGAAATGGAAAAAATTTAACAAAGGGTAAATTTTAATTTTGAGAGATTTACTTTATGCTTGCTATACGCAGATACGTCAATATGAATGCAATTTCCTAGCTTAGAAGAATTATTAAAAGAATTTCGTAGAATCGATTTTCGATTTTTGGCATTTTACTAAATAATAATTATACCCCTCCCCGGCTTCGTTCGAGTCATATTAAATCTTTTTCGTGTTTTAATTATTTCAATGTTTATAGTGAATAAAAATGATGTACTTGCATACATATTTAGTATTTAGTAACAATATTCAATAATATAATAAAAAATCAGCTGACAAAATTGAGTTTTGATCTTGTTTTCATAATATTATATTTTCTATATACCTAAAAAACTGCAGTCGATGTATAGCTAAAACTACTGTGTACCAGTTAATTAAAAAAAAATATTCACGAAATGTACTTATCACTATGCGTACTAAATTAGAATTCAAAATGCGACCGACCCCCTAACGAGTGAAAAGGGGATTGAAAGTTTCATACATCGATACACACACACACATATTGATATTTCTATTGTTATGTAACTATATACATATTAGTTTATACTGTAACAGTATTTATGTATAATAAGACATCTCCTCCAAAAAAAAGCAAGCCTTATCATCAACCCTCTAACCATACTTAAAACGATTGAAATTTTAATAAAATACAAAATATTTAATCGAAAACGTAACTTTTATTTTTTTATAACTTTCTACCACACGTTCATAATAGTAAATTGATATTTTGAATTTTTTCTCCTTGTATACTCAACGTTTCGTTTTGTGGAAAATTGTTGGTTGTTGTCCCTCCCTCCTCTCCCCTCCTCCCACAAATGTTCGACCATGACATAGGGATTTTCAAAAACTATTTTATTGAAATATAATTTGAAAAATTAAGTTTCATATTAAGTCTCATTTTCGAAGTTTTAATGCGATTCCAACTCGTTTTAATTATATTCAATAAATCTTGGAAATATTAATTCGGAGTTTTCTCTTTTGTAAAATATCAAACGAGTTTTAATAAAAACTCTTTTGAAATATGAGTAGTGAATACTTTATAATATAACCTGAATTGCACCGATTGTATCTTGTATGTATCTTAGTTCTGTTTAGAAATAAATTTAACGAGAGAGTGTTAGCATTAATTTAGAATTAAAATATTTCAATTCACAACATAATTTCTCTGAATGCAGTCGGTCAGTTAGAAAAAAAAAAAAAAAAATAAATAAAACTATTTCGTCGCTGTTGTAATTAGGTTTTATTTTAATTCTCAAGTAATATCGCGTAGTTGACTTATGTATAGTATTACAATTCAATTAAAACATCGCATAATCAAGTGTTCAAATATTTCATAATCGTTTTGTTTTTGTTTTGAAACACTCGAAAGTCGAAAATGCCATAATTCAATTAGACACGCCATAAGTTTCTTCGAGTGAAATATACGAAAATTAAATTTATCGCTATTTTTAAAAATTAACATTATTATATTATGAACTCGAGTGATTTTGAAAACAGTATATATTTTAAATGTTTTTACAATGATGTTTATTTATTTATTTTTTTTCTGTGTACAACTTTTCGTATAGAGATACTTGTCCAAAAGTTTCGATCAATAACTTTTTGAAACCCGATTCGCCTCTGGATTGTACTTTAAAGAGGTCATTTTTTTGATTTCTCAATTCTTCAATTTTTTTTTTTTTTTTGAAAAATTTTTTACAATACCGCACGTAAGCACAAACTATTTTTCATATTATATTATAATATTTTCATACCTGTCATAAACGCTTTTTACCGTTTTCGATTTATCGAGTTGACGTTTTTATTTTATTTATTTTTTCTTAAATTAATAAACAGATTATAATAAGGATGGGAATTTTCATTTTTAGGGGAATTTACTTAAATTCAGGGGAGTTTACATATGCCCTATGAAACATATACGATTCAAAATCAATAAATAAAATATTATAATAAATACAATCGTGTTGAAAAAAAATAATACTTGCAGTCTGTAGTGAGTATCTTATCTGGCAATAATATTATAATATTGTAAAAACGTGTTACGGAAAAAGGTCCCCGTTCGCATACAAGTCTACATTGGATAACAACATATTATTTTGTTCACGTCTCATTATTATTGGATCATAACAACAGGGTGTGTGTGTGTGTGTGTGTGTGTGTGTGTGTGTGTGTGTGTGTGTGTGTGCCTTGAAGGGGAGGGTGGAGGAGGATTATCCGAGATTAAGCGTATCATATGTTCGGTGCGACGGTCACGACAAAGTAAACTTGCACGAGCCCGTGTGCACTTTAAGGTGAGTTTTTAATATTTTCAATAAAATATTTATACGGCGGTATATGCGCACATATGTTATAGGCCAGAAGTTCCTAAACTCTTTTTAGATTCTGAACGAAGTGAAGAAGCTAGTGTTTTTACAGTGATGTTTATTTATTTTTTTTCTGTGTACAACTTTTCGTATGGAATTACTTGTCCAATATTTTCGATCAATAACTTTTTGAAACCCGATTCGCCTCTAGATTGTACTTTAGAGAGGTCATTTTTTGAATTTCTCAATTCTTCAATGTTTTTTTCTGGAAAAAACTACCCAAAATTTGACAAAAACGACTCGAAAACCATCATTTTTTGATCAGAATTTTATGAAAATTTAAACATAGATAGAAAATTCTATAAAAATAAGATTTTGGCGCGAGAAAAATTTGAAAATGTGTGAAAAAAAATTTTGGACATTTTTCTAACATTCATTTTTTATGTTATTAACTTCCCTCGTTCAGAATCGTTTTATTGAAGGAATGATTTATCGTTTCTTTAAAATTCAATACACCCGTCAAGAGAATCCCACCCGTCGTGCGAAGTATGTCCAGCCTTCTTTTTTTTTTTTTGGTATGCCCCATTTTGGTTATTTTTTCAATTTTGGCGACCCACGACAATAACCAAATATGTCGATTTTATTATTATTATTTTTTGCTTTTGGTTTTTTGCTTGTTGAATGACGAAAATAAATAAGATTTTGAATAAAAAAAAAAGCATTTTATATTTAAATTTTTGTCGAATAATATGCACACCTGTTAAATATAACTATACAATTAATCATTAATTTATTACAAAAAATATAAAGTATATACGTTTAAATGAATATTACAAAAAAAAAAAAAAATAAGAAGAAATTGTACATATAAAAGATCGAACTTACTTCGCACCATGGGGATTCTTCCACAAATATATTTTTCATAATATTACTGTCTAAAGTCTATGTTTAAATTTCTGTGTAAAGTTTTAATTGCATTTTTGCCTTATTTAAAGCAGTTTTTCTCGAATTTCGAAAATCTATTGAGAATTTTCAATAATAACCACCCTAAAGTTGCCGATTGAAACTTTTGGGAAAATATTTCCAAACGAAAAAGTGTTCGTTGAATACAAAAATAGATTTTTCACTTCACTCAGAAACTAAAATTTAACGCCAAAACCCGCCAAAAGTTTAAACGCGACCCACAGTTTTGGAACCTCTCTGTTATAGGCACTCGTAGTCATAGGTTTGAAAATATCACGTGGGACTCATTTTTTTTTTTTTTTTTTAGATACACCTGTTAATATCTGAATCTTATTTTTGTATGTTCCCTTTGTTCTCTATACAATAAGGGCGGTTCAGTAATCAACACGTTATCTACCCCCACAACGATGTCCACCGTACTCTTTATTTCCCGGTTTGATACGACGTTATCTACAGACGACGATTACTCGGTTTGAGAAATTGATTTTGACTTCTTAATCAAATCGTGTAAGTTTAGTACGGTAAAAATCTCACCGAGTACTCTGGCTCTTTGGTGTTAAAAAACTGATGTACAGCGACCGAGTCCACGTTGACCATAACAAAATAATATGTACGAAATTTGTTTTAATAATGAAAATTCAGGCTTTTCGAGTAGGCACGTGATTTTAAATGAATCAACCCTTTTGAGAGATACTTTGAACTTACAGGGCATAGGACGTTTACTCGTGGAGCCAGCCGATGATTATCGAGTCTACGACAACCGTCGTTATTATGGTTGATAACGCACACCGAACCAAATAAGTGGTAGTTGATAACATATTTTTTTTGTCTTATCAGTAATGTTTGTAACAGAACAGATACATTTTTATTGATTTTTTAAAAAATTAAAAATCGAGAAAGTTTACATGCCGATTCAGACTACTTGACAAGTGTTTGAAACCAATATTTATATATAAAAAAAAAAAAAAAAAAGTATTTTCAACGTTATTCAATAAGTTTGTCGCTAAATGAGTATTTAAATTTACTTCTCAAGATCGTAACGATAACGACGGTTATTTATCTCGATTAATATTCATGAAAAAATATGAGAGAGTATACCAAAAAAAAAAAATTAATTAAATAAATCACCGGAGACTACTATGAAGTAAAGTTTTACCAACTATGTACTTGTTTTCTAAGTTACATTGTTTATGTACAAAGACAGTTAAACAACGAGAACAGAAAGTCCGGGATGTAAAACAAAACAAAAAAAAAAAAAATCTTCACGTCTCTCGAGCGCGCATTAAAATTTAACGGCCGCGCTCTGAACTTTAAAATACTTTTTACATTTACAAAAAACCAAAAAATTAAACCTGTACCTTTAAATCCACGATCGATATTCGACTTTAAAAGCCGATGATAATTAATATTTTTTACGAAAAATTTAATACCTATTCTTTGAGACCATTTTGTAAATTACAAAAAAACAACAGAACGATTAAGCGACCCGAAAAAACTTTTACCGTAACAAAGCAATAAACTTTTGAAGTATGACATATATAATTATTAGGGACGAAGCATTATAACGAGTATATTGTCCCTAAATCATCATAATTGTATGATTTTTTTTTCTGAACGCTCCCTAATATGAGGTAACGAGAATAACGTTATAACTTTTAATTTAAAATGTTGTTGAATTTCCACTGAACAATGTTTTCATAAATTTAAATAAATTCAAATACCCAAGGACATACGTTTTATAAATAGCGTCCCAGTTCCCAGTTTTATTTTTTTATCATAAATATTTAAAAGGATATTTTGAAAATTTTCAATACGATTGTGGGTTATTATTTTTTTTTTTTTTAATGTACGGTTTTTATTTTATATTTTATCCTTTTCTGGAAACCTTTTTTTTTTCCGTATAGAAATACAATATGTCTAAAAGTTTAAATCAGTAACTTTATAAATCCAAAATTTCACTTAGACGGTACTTTTTCAAATTTTTCAATACTTTTCTACGATTAAAGGAAAACTAGGTACTGTTTTCATAAAATTGCAATTTGTTCTCATACATAACGTGAAAAATAACGAAACAAGATACTTGAAACTATCACCAGCTACGCAGACACTTCGTAAAAATTTCAAAAACGTTTGAACAATTTCGAGTTGAGTGTAGAATTTCGAACATATTGGAAATGTTTCCGGTTTTTTGTGAGTTTTTATTTTATAATAAAATTTTGAACACTTGAAAACGCAATATGATTTTACACGCATATATTTGAAAATTGAGCTAGTACAATTTATAATAAAATTAACTTTTGTTTTTCGCGAATGTATTTTGTAACAAAATAATTTTTTTGTTCCACATTTAATTAAGTTCAATGTCTGTATTTGCCTGTATAATATGCAAGATCAGTGTACAATCACACAAAAATGAAATAATTATTGTTATTCTAGTCGAATGTCGGCCACTTAGTAGTGATATTGCTAATTATTGCGTAATATGTCATACGCAAAGTTGATCATTATTATTGTTCTATATTAATTGACGCTCAGCTCAGAACCGTTTTATCGAAGAAATCATTTAGTGTTTCTTTAAAATTCAACCTACCAACCAAGAGCATCCCGTCCGAGGTGCGAAAAATACTAATGGTGCGAAGTATGCCCGGTTTTCATTTTAAATATTTTGGTTATATTTTGTGGTAAACACTTGTGGACAGAAAAAAACAATTGTTTTCAAAATAATCATTTGGGTGACTAAGACGAATTCGTCGGGGTGTTCTTCGCACGTCGGGTGGGATTCTCTTGACGGGTGCACTGAACTTTAAAGAAACGATAAATCATTTCTTCAATAAAAACGATTTTGAACGAAAGAAGTTAATATTATAAAAAATAAATGTTAGAAAAATGTCCAAAATTTTTTTTTCACCACATTTCCAAAATTTTCTTGCGCCAAAATCTTTCTCATATGATTTTCTATCCGCGTTTAAATTTTCATATAGTTCGCGGATCAAAAAATAATGGTTTTCGAGTGGTTTTTGTCAAATTTTGGGTAGTTTTTTCAAATGACCTCTTTAAAGTACCAATAAGAGGCCAATCCGATTTCAAAAAGTTGCTGATCGAAACTTTAGGACAAGTATTTCCATACGAAAAGTTGTACACAGAGAAAAAAAAAAAAAAAAAATAAATAAACATCATTGTAAAAACACTAAAATTACCAGAAATTTGTTTTGCGAGTCACAAACGTCATTGTTGTTATCATTTATTTTGAAAAAACCCCGCGACAATATTATATTGTTGTTGTAAATTCTTTTTTAAATAATATTAGTTTTATATGACATATTATTGTTACAAATACACACGTATAATGTTTCGTTTACCGAATCGAAAACAGACACGTCTAAAATTACTATGTTTCAATAATAAATCTGTTTAGAAAAAAAAAAAAAAAAACGTTCTACGATTCCCCACCCCACCCCGTCGTGTGCACACACAAGGTTTTTCATCTCCGCAGAGATCGTTTAACACTACTATTATATTATTACCATTATTATCGGGTTGCAGTAGGTACGATATGCACGAGACCGAAGGCGTAAAATATTTATTAGGTAGCAAAAAAAAAAAATAAATAAAACTTGAGATCCAAGGTCATCGCCGCCGTGAATCGCGAACAATTAGAGAATAATAATTATTATTATGGTTACACCTCTGTAGTTCGGCGTATTGTTTACAGAGTTTAGTTTGGCAATTGTTTTGGGCGGACACGAGAACGGGGGTGGGGGGGATATCATGTGTTCGTCCACGCCGCAACAGGTACGTATCACAATGTCAAGCACAGTGAAAATTGCTAATAATCTGATTTTTTGCGAGTGAAATATTTTTTTGATATTTTTACAAGCGATTTTGAATGAAAATTAATGTTATATCCGAGCACAATGTTATTATTATTATTATTATTATTATTCATCAGTCAAAACATAATTACAATTAATTAATCAAAAATAATAATAATTTAATAATAGCTGATACGAACTAACCAACTGAGCTATGCTCGTTGCACAACATATTCGTTTAAAGTAATAATAAATGCAATTAAAATTGGATATAATTAATAAAACAAAACGTGACAAAAGAGTAAAAGAATACTAAAGAGAAAAAGAAAAAAAATACTGTAGAACGAAAACTTAATCAACGTTACATTTATTAATCTATTAACTACAGGTGCGGATCCAGAAATTATAAATAGGGGATGCTCAATCAATCAAAAAAAAAAAAAAAAACATTTAATAAATTATTCACTTCATTTGTTTAATTTACTATAATGATCTACTCATCAGTTTATTTTTACATTCCGAGTGGGGTGAAGAGGCTAGTGTTTTTAAAATCATGTTTTTTTTATTTTTTCGAATCTTCAATAGTTCGTTCAAAATTTCGGAAACACTACTCAAATGTTGACAAAGACGCCTTGAAAGTTTAAAATGATTTATCGTTTCTTTGAAATTTAATACACCCACAAATTCCGTTTAATGATCGAACAAAACCCACGGTGAGAAAATATATATATATATATGCAGCATTTTTATAATAAATTTATCTACCTACGCTTTATTACATTTCCATTTCACCACCCAAGTGTGGCAAGCGATTGCGTTAAAAAATACCATATTTTTTGGTCAGTTAATAATTTTATAAAATTTTGTGTAGTGCGGTTAATGTGTGACAGGGGGTGCCCGAGCACCCACAGCCCCCCTCTGAATCCGCGCCTGATCAACTATATTATGTGTTTAGACATATTCACTGACTATATTTTTCATTTGATTTTTACTAATCATTATATTCATTATTACAACAATTGTAATTATTGGAATGACTTTCACATAAAAACTTTTTATTACACTCTTTACTGCTGAAATTGTTGCGAATAATTTTCCCCCGTGTGGTAAACATTGTTTATCATATAATACACAGCAGAATTTCGATGCCTTAAACAGTAAATACATATTATCTATTTTTGTTTTTTTTTCATCCCGAATTCGGTCGCGTATTCAAAATCTAATAAACTTAAATTGGACCCGTGTGTAGGTGTACTACTGCAACGATTTTCGTCCAAAGAAGGTTTTGCGCCTCCTCACTTTCAGCACTTTTTCTCCTTACCCGAGACAATCGCGTTTGCATAAAGATACTTTTTCTGTTTTTTTTTTTTTTTGTCAAATTGTGAGTTCAATACTAAAAAACAGAAAAAAAACGAAGAATTGAGAAATTCAAAAAATCACCTCTTACCAACTGTAGGGACGGACAAATTCGGTTTCAAAAAGCTGCTAATCAAAACTTTTCAAAATGTAATTATGTATACTCCAGCCACGAACAATCGTTAATATTACATTATATTATTAACTGGTTGAATTGAATGACAAAATATCACGCGCTAAGTGCGATTACATAACCTTAGAAACGACCGTAATAAACGTTGAAAGTATATAATATTATTATTCTATATTATATTAATGTTTTGTTATTATTAAGTTTTTCCGTTTTTATCAAAATGGTGTACACTGCGATTATGCTCCGAACGCTGTCGAAAGAAAACGTCATAATAAAATAATAATAATTATCGTTATAGCTTTTAGATATACGCGTAAACAGTGTTGAGTTCAGATAGCGAAGAAAAGCGTGTAGTTCGCACGACGGGTGGGATTCTCTTTTGACGGGTGTATTGAATTTTAAAGAAACGACAATAAATCATTTCTTCAACAAAACGACTCTGAACGAAAGAAGTTACAATACGTAATATAAGAAGAAAAAAAAACGAAAATTGATTTTCATATCTTCACGTCACACGCCTAATGAATACTCTACAAAAAATAATTACACAATTTAAAATGTATTCTTAATTAATTTCACATTGAATTGAGATTTTGTGTTCTGTACTAGGTATATTATATATTCGAGTGCTCTTGTGCTCAACGAGTGTCGAGCGCTAACGACTTTAACAGTTCAGAACTTAAAATCAATGTAGGTAATTGGATTTTCGTATTTACTAATTTGTTTTTCGATTTAATGTGATTTATATTTCGAGAAGAATAAATTGGTGTCGACTTTAATTTTCGGTACGGGCTATTTGGTATTTGTTGTTAATTAGTCATGTATTTCGACTAGAATCGAGCGTTCAATCCCCAATTTCATGTCCGAATAATAAAACGTAACCTTTTGTACACCAAATCCCCCCCCCCAGTCTACGTAACCTTCTGAAAGACTTGCGTTTGTCATTATTTATTTAAGTATTAATGTATGTTCGTTAAAATAAGGCCGACTTACCAATAAATAAATGAACGAAGGTCATGGTGTTATATTATAGTATTTTGTTAATTAGTATAGTAATATTTATCGAATACATTATCGTTGATAATTTCCTAGTGATAAATATTTTTGTCAAAACCGTTAAAATAACAATACGATTTATGTGTTCTATTATTTTAAAAGTAAAAAAACCTCTCGCGCATCGTACTCGCGAATTATATCTGTTTTGAAAATATCGTCTACCGAGAAATCTTAGGATTTCACGTGATTTTGAGACAAGGATTCCGTTTCAAAGGAAAAAACGGAATTGGTTCCCGAATAAAATCGAATCAAATACTACGGATTCCAAAAAAAACTATAGGGATATATCGAAAGTTGGACTTGTACTTGTATTTTGGCGTCTCATTACCGAAATATCCCCCCCTCCACGTTGCACAGCAAGTCGATGGATATATATATATAGATTTGGGCGGAGCGGAGCGACGGTGCCAAAGAGCGTAGTGATAAGTGCCAAAACACTTTTTCGTATAGTTATACTTGTCCAAAAGTTTCGATCAGTAACTTTTTGAAACCGGATTTTTGCCCCTCCTAGTCGGCACTTTAGAGAGGTCATTTTTTGAGTTTCTCAAATTTCAATTTCCCAATATTTATACTCACAAGCGTGTTTACTCATTATTATACGTGAACAAAAATAAATGAGTATAAAAAATTATCCAAATATGTTAGTTATTGAGTGAATAATTTCGAACGGAATCAGAGCTTTCTGGCTTTCATCATGGTGATCATGGAACACTTTAAAATTGATTCTATTTTAGTACTTCGTAGAAGAAAACATAATTATTATTATTATTATAGCGTTATTTGTTTCATATGATTATAAAATATTCCAAAGACTGCTTTACTTATACCGTCTTTGGAACCTGTCCCTCTCGCACCACATATCTTTCTCTACGCGCGTTCCATTATACTCGTATTATAAATGTCTTTGGACATTCCAAACAAATCGTCAACGACACACACAAAGACGTTGTAAAAATATCGAGACATTGTAAAACCGGTCCTGCGTGGCTATAATATATATTTATTTTTCACTGTCACGCGTGCGTTTATGTTTTTAAATCTCTCACTAATGGATGTTTACCAACCACATGGGGAGGGGCGGGGGGGGAGGTGTGACAACGGATTGTTTCGGAGCTTCGCGGCGCGTGCTGTCTGTTGTACGTCGTCTTTGGTTTCGCGTCGTGTGTCGTTCGGAGACACAAACAGCGATGGTGGTGGTGGTGGTAGTTTCGCGCGTCAAAAGAGATCAAGAGGCTTAACGGCCGGACGGGGAGATCGATCGATAGTAGATTACACGGAAGCGTATTTATTCGAGAGATTTGACAATTATATTTGCAAACGTCTCGTTATCAAAATCTACGCGGCCCATTCGTCCCGGTCGTTTCCGGTCCGTTTAAAGCAGAGGTTCCCGAAAACTTTTTTCACCCGTTTTGGTCATTTTCTCCGACTTTGGCGACCCACAACAATAACCAAATGTTCTTTTCGTTTTTTCGCTCGAATAAGATACTGAATAAAAAAAAAACATTCAGTATTTAAATTTTTATCTCGAATAATATGTACTACAACTGTTAAATAACTCTAATTATTCTATTTATTTATTACAAAAAAAAAAAAAATGTATATTTTATAAAAAGTCGGACATACTTCACTCCAAACGGATTGTTCAGTGAAAAAAAAAATTTCTTTTCCAAAATTATTTTTCATATAATATATCATATGCAGCCTATGATTGCATTTTCGTCTAATTTAGGGCTGTTTTTCTCAAATTTTCAATAACTATTGAGAATTTTGAATAATAATTAACACCTTAGAACCATACCGAAAAAAAAAAAAAATAAATAAAAATCATTGTAAAAAAATCTAGCTTCTCCATTTCACTCAGTAACTAAAATTTAACGCGACCCACCAAAAATTCCATTACGACCCACACTTTGGGAACTTCTGGTTTAAAGTATTCATCCTTTTCCGTTTTCGTTTTCCAAGGCACAGTAGGTTAAGCACACGTTTGAAAATTTAAGTAATAAGTAATAAGTGTTCGTAATAAGTGTTCGGTTTCGTTCGAATCGTCTGCGTCCACGTCCCTGTATAATGGTACATATTACACGCATATTAGGGCCTCGCGCTAGGGCGTAGACAGCAGGTGTGCATTGAGCGGGAGGCAAAAGGGGCATTTGCATTTTGAGGGGGCGGTAAATTGTCTAGATAATATTATTTGCACGTTTTTATTCAAATGATTATAGAAAAAAAAAAAAAGAAAAATTATACGCTGCATTATCTTTGCTCGAATCAAACTGAGTCTGAAGTCAATATGTCTAAGATACGAGCGAAGATAATGACGAAATTTTTTTAAAAGTTATTTTTATACTCAAATAATATAATATATGAATCAATACGCCTAGGGACGTAATTTTGCCCCCTCCCATCTTGTATTTACCTCTAATGCACCCTTGGTCAGTAGCGTATCTGAAGGTCCACCAAGGAGGGGGCGATTTGTAAATTATCGTTACACATCACATTACCGTTCGAATTCAACTCCATAAATCTATTTTTAGCTCTTAAAACAAATTTGCAAATTGCTCAAATCTTAATCTGAAATCGTACTTTTCTTCTTTTTTGAAAAAACGATTTTTTTATAATATTACATCACGTTGGCAAAAAAAAAAAAAACTCCAAGGAGGGGGCGACCCACCCTCGAACACGCCGCTTCCCCCGGTAGACGGGAAGTACGTATTAACGCGCGGGGTGGTTCTCGGGGGGGGGGTTGATATTGCGTTTTGAAAAACGAAAAACGGAAACTGCGTTTAGTGAAATGCCGTGTGTGTAAAAAAACATTATTAAACATAAAATACAAATTAACTAGGAACGCACACGCAAAGAGATAATGACCCGATCTAACCTACCCCTAGTCGAGTTCGATATTTGAGAATAATATTTAATGTCAAAAAAAATCGAAAACAAAACCGTCAGACTTTTGAAAACGTTAAACGTCAATGAAAATCGTCCGTTATCGTTTAGTAAATAATATTTTATTATACCTTAGACGCGAGGAAGAAATATATATATATGAGGTACTCTACTCAGTTCTCCTCGATGCATGAGAATCCAATTTGTAATTACGATGTCTCGAGAGGCAGACAGAGAGATAGATACGGGAAAATGATAAATAATAATAATAATAATATATATCTATCGCCGAATCAAATCCAATAAATCATAACGAACGCGTTCTTCGCACGAGAAATAAAAATAATACGAGTATAGCTTATTGGTTCGGGCAAATAATAAATATTTTGCACGCGAAACGGCGCGATAAGACCCGTAATGATATATTATCACGTCACTATATATATACATATATATAATATTGTGTTATAGACAAAATAATATTCAATTTCAGTGTCAAAACAATGCGTGATAAATCGAATAATAAAATCTGTCGACTGTATTTTTCAGTTACGAATGTCAAAATGTCTTTCAACAGTGCACTGACTGATCTAAGTGTATCGTTTAATTTTTTTTTTTTTTTTTTGACTTATTAAGAATATATTTTATTGTTTTTTGTGATTTTACGTTAATTTTTTTTATTTCTATTGTCACTACTACTACCAGAGACAGAATAACAACAAGTTGCTTTTATCATTGACAACATATCATTATATTTTATAGTAATGCGAATATTATTTTCAAATACATAATAAACAGTTTGAACAATAATTTTGATAATTAAAAGGAAAGTAAAAGAGCCGGACGGACATACTTCGCACGATGGGTGTACTTCGCACGACGGGTGGTATTCTCTTGACGGGCGTATTAAATTTTAAAGAAACGATAAATCATTTCTTCAGTAAAACGATTCTGAACGAAGGAAGTTAAT